>JACGWL010000014.1:5360881-5616313 GCA_034509725.1 Sesamum angolense | reverse complement strand
AAATATACATCTCTTCTCTACTACTACGAGGCAACACCGTATCAAATGGATAAGCAAGCACCAACATATCTGCGCACGAGGTTACACCACCAACCCCGCCGCCTCCTGTACTACCGCCATTTCTCCGTTCACGCAGAAGTCGATCACTACGAATCAACGGAGTCACGTGTCCCTATGAGCTCAGTTGTCACCTCGACCGCCGACGCTCTATTGAAAGGAAAAGTATAGGCGAGTCTCTCTCTCCCATGACCAGGAAGCATTTCATAGCAGGCCGCTCCATTCCATATCTGATCGACCACTACTCCTTAAAACTCAGGATCTAATCTAAAAAGTGTCGAAACTACGCCATGATCATTTCTGTTCGCGCTTTTCATCAACCTGTTTATGGCACCCCGTCGCCCTGATGGTGTTCGTCGCCATGACGGCCGCGTGGCTCTTTCTCTACATCCTCCGCGACGAGCCCATCGTCCTGTTTGGGTACGCCATGGAGGAACAGGTCGTCCTGGTGGTTCTGTCGATCGTGACGGTGGTTACGCTGGATGATGACGCGCGCGTCGGTGTCGTGGGGGGCTGGTGGTTGGGGCGGGTGGTGGTTGGTGCCGCACGTCTAGGAGAGACTTTTACGTGAGAGAGCGAGTATTATCTGCGTCTATCTCGCGAGACGGAGGTAAACGAAGGACGGTCTGGCTTGGCACTGGCGCGAGAGAAGGTCGCGTGGATTGAACGTGTACGTGACATGTCTGTCTGCTTACTTATTCTTTCGAGTCGACACTGCATAAGGAAGATTTCTATAACAACATTCTGGAGTGATGGTGAGTTAAGGAGTGAGATTTGACAATCGCGATCCAACTCTCACTTTATCTTTGCAATGAGCTTCAGTCGTAAAGACTTACAATTTTGACCAACCTTCCAATTCCGAGTTTATGATGTGATCCTGTATTCCATATATACGCATATACAGTGATTAGCAATAGTTGCAATTGTCGATTGCCGTGTAGCGTGCCTATAAATAGGTCAGTAATATATAAGAGAATTTATCACTATTGTCACATAAAGCAAAAATATATCTCCACCAGGCCCTTATTATTGTGTCATAATTAATTAGTTCGATCCAAAGATATAGCATTTTTTATGCTACATATAGCTTGGAATTTTTAGATTCGATTCTACATCATAGACTTGGTTGTATAAAAATTAGTTGTTATTAATAATTGCTCCCGTCGTCCATATATGTTACGATCTACCTATATTAGTCAATAATTATCTATAAGTTATTATACTTCATTTCTCTATATTCAAATAAATAATTAAATAAATAAGTAGATTAGTATATATAGGACTTTATATATATACCTGATAATATATTTAAGGAGCATTAAGAAATTATTTATATACATAACGTGTTAATAATTATATATCACTCAATAAATTAAAATACAGAGATAGTACATAATAAAATTACTAATATTATGCAACATCTAAACAGTAGGAATTACATATGGGATACACACGAACAAAACTACAACTTTCTGGTCTAATTTGAGGAAAGATTAACAATTTCCTACTCATAGGTGCAAAGACATCATTCTTAATGATAACAGAAATAAGTACAGATTTCCGAGTTTTTAGTAGGGACATTTCACTTAGGACGTACTTAAAACAGTTTCATAGAGTCTCCCAAAAGCGTAATATGATAGTCATGGTCTATGCAATTAGGCTTCTATATCAAAATAAATGAGTTAAATTGGGCTCGGTAAATTTCTACACAATAAAACACTCCTCCATTACATAGTTATTCAAACAAATTATCATTTATGAGTGAGTTCTTACCATTGTCTCAAAAATTATAACTTAACTCTACCAATCGTAGTTTGAATTACGACTCAACATGATATAAAATCTTTTCGATGGTAAAATCGCTATTGAAAGTTGTCGAGAAAATTTGACCCATATGCTCAATCACACTATTCTCTTATATTTTTTTAGAAAAAGAATCACATACATATCAATTAAATAGCTCAACATATCGGTGCGGTGGATCGCAAAATTCTTAGTGAAGATTATATATGAAAGAATCTCTCTTTACCCTATATTTATATAAATCCAGCCTAATGGCTTTAGACACAAAATGTAATTTCGATCTCCCGCATCTTCATCCCAGTCCTCAAAAAAACATAGATAATAAATACCACTAAGCGATGATGAGTGCATGGTTAATAAGAGTGGTGAAATTGTTAAACAATATAGTGTATTTTTCTTATGGTGTCAGTTACATCATCTATTAGTCTTTTACCACACCCCTAAGAGTAATATCTAATTATGTGTACAATACAATGAAGTGGGCAGAGATGATGATGAACATTAGAGATATACTCCATTAATTATTATTATACATTTATTTCTGTGTTATCTGTAAATTCGCATAATCTCCCTCACCGTGTATACATATATTGCTGAATGAGTCTCCTATTAGGCTAGGTAGAAATGCTCTTCAAGCCATCAGAACCTATTATATAAACTTATAAGCAGTTTAATATAAGGCATTTATGTATACTATCTGTATATTCGTCTAGCACTGTTCAAATAATCGCATGTGCAATTATTAGTATCGCGCATTATTATTGTCTTTGTATGTGGAATTCCTTTTCAAATGAGGTGATAATGCGTTAAGCATATATGTTTTCTCTCATTCCTCGAGTGCGTCATTTGCAGTTATAGACCGTTTCATATCAGTGAGTTGCGGGTGATGTGACAAGACTGTGTCATATGATATTACTTGCGAGAGAGGCTCTCTTTTTCTACTCTTGTCAGATTATTTTATAGGTAGATACCTTTTATTAGGATTTGATAAAGACATGAAATTCTTAATACTTTATACGTAAGTCTTGGAATAATGGAGCTATTCATGATCCTTTGTGTAAAGCTATTCTAACTATGAGCTCACTATTGCTGAAATTAATCACAATTTATTGGTAAGCATTACATTCATTTTTTTTATTATATTTCATACATGCTCTTAATAATTTGATCAATAACTTACCTCCTGATTTAAGTTTTAATATTTGGGTTATCTCTGTCTATGTTTGTTATGGTCCTTCTCATCGCAATATTATTGTATATCATTTATGGTGTTTGATCAATTATATATTATTTCATATTTATAGTATATATCCGACATTATATTACGTAGTCTTAAAAGTATTACCTCCACTCTAATAAGTAATTTATCTTTCACTACAAAGTTATATAAATATACAACTATATCTAAAATTATCTTTTTAATTTATTAACTTTTGTCTGGTCTGGTACTAATGCGAAGGTGGTAAATTCAATGATTTTACTTCTCATGACTGTGATTAGTCACGACACTCACTTTGCCACCATAATATCTGAGCCTAAGGTTGTGTGAAGAATATATTTTTTTGCCTTTTGTCGACCATTTAGTCTGTCAGCATGAGTTTCCCTTCATACAGGTACTTAACGAGAATAGATTCCTATTTCAGATCTCTAATCTTGATATGGGTCGCCATATATTGAGTGGCCAAAAAATTGCTTAGATTATCCTTTCCAAATCGAGTGTACTTGTAAGGAGTTAATAATTGGAGCATAATCTTTTACACGCGACTACAATCAAATATATTAATATTTGACTCTCACATGCAGCTCGAGTTAACCACTCTCTAAATTTCATCCATGTGTAATTAACTGAGACACATAGATTGTGGTATCGTGGTGAATGCTCTTTGCGAAGATCTCTTATAAAGATCTTTAGAGAGGACCTTTTATTAAGGAAATATGATGAGGCTTAAAGCATGTGTTATAAGAGACTATAAAAGATTGGAGGCTCTAATATCCGATATGTTACGAGAGCAACTAAATAACTTTATAGTAGACATAAGCGCGTAAATGTACAAAACTGAGCTATCGATACTAATTTTTATTGATTAAATTGACCAAAATCTTAGTTCGAACGCACAAAAATAATTACAACATTAAAACAAAAGTAGATAAGTGGATACATGAATAATATGTGAAGATGGATTCTCATATATATATCTAGTCTGGTATTAAGTGATATGATAACGTTTTGCCCACGTACGGAATTTATGTCTCCCATGTATTTGGTAAATATCTACTTACACAGAGAATATAATAGGTAAATAAAAATAATCTTAATATATTTTAATCTGTTATGCTGAGTTTCTGTTGTTTACCAGTATCAAAATATTTTAGATTCACTATCTTTGTGATTCGCTACTCCCACGCGTAATAAATAACGCGTCTGTATGACCTCGCATGGTCGCTGGGATATACATAATGTACATTTACAAAGTACTTCTCATTCTCTTCAGCCCTTTATTACTTAATTGGAAAAATTATACGGAAATCATATATTATGCCCTTGATTCGGTGTCTATTGATTTTGGTTGCATTATACGATTAGCGAGCAAATGGCACCTCTGCTTAGAGGATCCTCAAATGGTGCCATTTAGTCTGAAAACGTATTAACTCTCCATATTGAGTAATTAAATTATAACTCTTACCAATTTAGTTTCAGTCTTATCTATTTTATCTAGACCCTTTGGTTGAATTAGTTTATCAGATTTTGATACTGTAAAAAATGTAATTCACCTTGTACGGTGGAGTGACTTCTATCTTCTCTATTTAGTATTATCCCTTACCATAGATGACATCTTTTATATTAGATGAAATGCTTATAACTGTAGAGCACCTCTATCGGCGAAATGGACGGATCTTCATCACTCCCTGGCTGTGGAAGGTGTTATGGGATCTTCTTCTGTAATCGTTATGAACGATATTATGTTTGTGTAATAGGCGATGACAAACGGAAATGCAGTGAGCATCGAACTGTTTTATGCTAAAGAGCGTCTTCTATGGTTATGATAATGATTCCACATTGATAGGAAAAGATTTTATCATATGAGAGTTATCTATGAACTATAATTCGAGTAAGGTGATCTTTTATTCATGATGGTGGCGCGAGAGTTATATGTGGATATATTATTTAAATAGTGTCATTAACCCACAACTACAAAGGTCCCCCAATATATTATTTATATATATAAATGTTATAAAAGAATATATTACATAAACTAAGATAGTGTAGTGGTGAGTGTGTGACATTAGTGATATACATATCTATAAGATTAATCAGTGCTCTGTGATGCTCAATCCTATCATCCTCACATATGTCTGTATGAGTGAATTCGCATTTATATTCAGTGGAGCTAAAATCTCTATTATTCTACACACAATTAGTAGTTAATCTCTTTTTTGCCTCACGCGAATTTAGTGCCACACTACTTTATAATTCTGAGTCTTCTCTAAGAGAGATGCTAAGATTTATCATTACTTATCGATCCTTATTATCATCTGCCGTAGTAAACTGCGATTGATGGTATAAAGGAGGATATTGAGCGTATCGTAAGTTTAGGAATTGGACTGAGAATGTTCGCAAAGAAACTGTCACTCGAAAGACCCACGTTAGTTTCCAAGATAAAAGCAGGAAGGAGTATAAGTAGTATGGATTATAGTATTTCTCAATTTATGCGTAATTATGATATCAACGAGAGGAAATTGATTTTACATCGAAACATTTCTCGTGATGAGATTGCTCCATATTCTCCTCTCAATCCCTATGTCAATTAAGTCGCAGTAATCCCACTTCCTCCAGATAAGAATAAATCATGTACTAAGATACTACTATTTCACGTATGCTGCTTTAGGTACAACAAACTCGAACAATTAACTTAATCTACTCCTATCCATCTATTAAAAGTCGTATAAGTGTATATCTCCTGTAGAATGAACTATCCGTACAACTTCTATCATAAGATAACCAACTGTCGAACTTTGTTGGGTGTTGATATCATTAGTGTATAGACAGAGTAAGTGTAGTCTATCTGTATATTTATTCAAATTATTATTTTTGAAATCACGAATAGACTAAAATCCTTTGCGGAGAAGCGAAACCAGTATTTCATTAACTTTTCAGCTCTCTAGACACTTTGTGTTTAGTACTTAATATATAATCTAAATAATAATCACTCTTATGATTATTTTATTAATTAAAAATATACTTAAACTGAGTTACTTGAACAAATAGTTTCGTTCAGGTGTCACATGACTGACGTATCCTGTATGTTCGCTTGACTATTAGTCTTTACATATAGTATAATAATACACAACAAATTCAAACCAACCACTTTGTTTAATAATTATCTGATGGCTTTAGAAATTTATGTCACTCATGAAACATTTTCATACCATTCATGCCTAAAGGTATCTTTCTAAGTACATATCACACATGATCAACTCTATGCATGGATTAATGATGTCGACAGATATAAATAATTTTATATTAAGCAACTTACAACTAAGCATCTATTACAGATATTCTCATACGGTACAATTCTGCCTTCTGATGCTTTGTTTATAATCTTCTGTGAGCAATTTTTAAAATACTATTGTTATACATTGAATTCTATATTTTCAAAAAAAAAAATATGAATAAATAGTTTTTGTTTAAATTACTAAAGAGAAATTTGTCATAAAAATAATTTTTTATTACTAATCATTATTTTCTAATTATTAATTTTGTTAACGGAGTCAACTAAGAAACTGAGGAATGAATTATATATCTTTTTAATTTATGCAGTATACAAATCATAGGAATGTTATTCAATCCGATTCATTTTTCTTCTTTATTCTATTTATCAATCTATTTCATTCCTACTTAATTTCATTCCCACATAGCAATCATGCCCTTAATCTTTGTAGTGGTATCAATCCGCCTTTTGGTGACCGTAGTTGACCTTATGGTTTACCCTTAGGTACTTTCACAGTGCTCTATGTTTTCATTTTGCCTGCAGGCGCTTTTACAATGAATTGTGATTTTTTCTTGCCCGCAGGCGTTTTCATAGCAAACAATGGTTTTATCTTGCCCGTAGGTGCTTTCATAGGGAGTTTGTAGTTTTATTTGGCGATCTTGACTACAAGTCACATTCCTTTTAGCACATGTCGAAATGGCTTCTTTTCTCAATCGGGTCGATTTGGCTCGTAGCTTTATCAATCACAATTTTTTCGGTTCATATAAAGTCGTGTCCTTTTAACTCGTAGATAGCTGTAATTTGGGTCGCTTCATAAATAATGCGGAGAAATTTAAAAAAGTAGAAGAGATTATTGGATGCCAAATTCCTGACTACTTATTCTATGTGACTCACGTCACTTCTGATCGCAATTAGCTTCGTATTTAAGAGCCCATACACATTCCAGAAAAAGTCAGATCACAAACATTTTATACAGGATAAGTTCCATCCCTCAAACTTCTAATAATAATAACAATTTAAATACATGAAAAAATAGAGATCTAGACATCTTTTAGTCTAAACAATTCCTATGATTATGACTAAAATATCCCAAAACAAATTAAAGATTAAATCTAGGCTATGCCTTCAAAAATACATTATAGTTGTAATAGAAAATCAAATCAGGCTACTGTATCAAGTGAAGTTTGACATGGTCTTTAATTATTTTAATTTTAACTTATTAGTTGGGACATCTCACTTAATTACTGTTAATTTTTTATTTGGAAAAATTATATTTTTTATCCCGTGCAACAAGGTGTGTTGCACTTTTAGTCCCACAGTTTACAGACTTAGTACATTTAGTCCCATAAAATAAATACTGTAGCATTTTTTGTTCCAAGTAACATTCAGTCCCATAGTATATAAAGTTGTGGCACGTTTGGTCTCATAACTAAATGTGCCAGACTTTTATCCTATAAGACCAAAAATGCTACAATATTTATTTTATAGGACTAAATATACTAAACCCGTAAGCTATAGAACCAAAACTGCAACAAACCCTATCGTGTGGGACTTAAAGTGCAATTTCCCCCTTTTTGTTTACTTGATTTTGAATCGGCCAGGTATTAATTGTTAAATTCCGTTACTATAACTAATTATAGTTGAATTATAATTTTAAAATTATTTATATCACTTAAATCTCGTCATGCCAACTAAAGAAGACTTATATCAATGACAATGTTGCTAAAGTCTTGAACTAAAAAAATCAGTTCAAGTTTAACATGATCGTGATCACTTTTCATTATTTGAATTAACTTATATTTAATTTTCCTAGAGAACTTTATCTGTTTAGTGGGAGGGATAGGGGAGAAATAAGTAGATAAACCATTAAAAGAGAAAATAGCCAATAGAGTTTAGAATAATATATAAAGCCAAAAGCCGACAAGAAAGAAGTTTAGAATTGCTGGGGAACAACATTAAATGGGTAAATTACAACAAATTTTTCTAAGATTTGTCATAGTTATAAATATATTTTTATTATTTAAAAATTATAAATATTTTATAAAATTACAAATAGTCTAACAAATACCCTCTTGTGACAGCTCATTATAGGGGATATTTGTTATCGTATTTTTAATTTTATGGAGATATTTATAAGTTTTTAAATATCGAATGTGTATTTATAATTATGATAAATTTTAGAAAAACTCCGAGATCTAAGTAGTTAAAATAGTTGAACTCACTCTGTTTAGTGGAAGCTCTTTGTCCTTTGAAAATGTGTCTCGTCTCTTTGTTGAAAATTTTCAATTGTTCCCACCAGTGACATGTCTTTTATTAGTCAGTGGATGGGTGAGCGATTGGTGGTGGTTCGGGGCCGTGGTCATTCGCACGCTGGCGAATCGACGAGAGAATTGATACGATGGTGAGATAAGAAACATTGGGTGGAGATCGATGAAAATGAGATCTGATCTGAGGGAAATGCTAGTCGGAGGACGAGGAGTCGAACGTTGTAAGCAGCACCCGTTGGGTTAATTTGAAAGGATAAGAGATTCCACTCGGGTTATATACAGATATAGAGAAAAAGACGATTGAGAGAGAGTTGGAGGGGAGGGAGAATGACGGTTTTCACAACGTGGGTGAAAGAACGATTATTTTTTTTTCCTAAAGGAGAGAAAGGGGGGACATCACTGAAGGGTGTTTTTGGTAGTTCAATAATTTGGCAACGAGGACTAAAAATTGGCAAAGGAACTAAGCTTTTCAAGTGCTTTAAATAAGTAATTCTCAACTTATTGTTTAAAATAGTATTTTTATTTTATTAAATTGATTTAAGTCATAAGTTATAAGCAATTTTTTATTCATTTTTATAGCTTATTAGTAAAATTATCAATATTAAATTATTTTTTCAAATATTTCAATTTTAATTTTTTCTCTTTTTATCCGAACATTCACAATTTTACTATTGCTTAACTTATAATTTTTATACAACTTTAATTTAGTCGAACAAGGAAATAACATACTTGAGTCTCCACTTTCAAATTATCTTCTCCCTAGCCTTCCGTTACTCTCAATTAACTCTCACTTGGTAATACCGTCTATGTGTATTTGTACTCACATAAACTATCAATCATTCAATTACACATGATATCATTATTATATGTGAACCCAATAATTCATAGGTCAGGTAGATTCAAATTCACCTGAGCAACACCTAATCTCCCCAACTAACTCTATGTTTTCTTGTAATTTTAAGTGCTTACACACTCTAAAACAATATTTTAAATTCGGATTGGACCGGTCAATTCGACCGTATACCAGCCCTGAGACTGGTCCAAGTATGAGTATAAGAACCAACATGTAACGGTCACAGCCGACAAAATCAATGAAAATCGATCAAATTGACTATATTAAAAAAAAAAAAAAAAAAAAGAAGAATAATGGAGATGGCATTGGAGAACGAGCCGAGTTGGTGTTCCGATGGGAGAGTTGTGGCGTCGGATAGTGCGAGTGGAGAAGGTGGTGTGCAATGGGGGTGGGGGAGACTGGGAAGAAGGAAAGGGAGCGGTGGAGGGTGGGAGTGAAGAAGGAAAGATGTGTTGGGGTAGCGATGAAGAAGGAGAGTGTGGAATATTAAAATCATTAAAATAAAAAAATTTAAATTATCACATTTCACCACCCATCACGGAAGTGGGTGTGGAGAGCTCGCGGGCACGCCTACAGAATATGTAACCGCGGAAGCACAGAATACATGCACTCCAAACGCCAGTAATATTCCACCATAACTCTCCTTCCTTCATCGCTACCCCAACACCTCTTTTCCTCTTCACTCCCACCCTCCACCGCTCCCTTTCCTTCTTCCCAGTCTCCCCCACCCCATTGCACACCACCTTCTCCACTCGCACTATCCGACGCCACAACTCTCCCATCGGAACACCAACTCGGCTCGTTCTCCAATGCCATCTCCATTATTCTTCTTTTTTTTTTTTTTTTTTAATATAAGTCAATTTGATCGATTTTCATTGATTTTGTCGGGCTGTGACCGTTACATGTTGGTTCTTATACTCATACTTGGACCAGTCTCAGGGCTGGTATACGGTCGAATTGACCGGTCCAATCCGAATTTAAAATATTGTTTTAGAGTGTGTAAGCACTTAAAATTACAAGAAAACATAGAGTTAGTTGGGGAGATTAGGTGTTGCTCAGGTGAATTTGAATCTACCTGACCTATGAATTATTGGGTTCACATATAATAATGATATCATGTGTAATTGAATGATTGATAGTTTATGTGAGTACAAATACACATAGACGGTATTACCAAGTGAGAGTTAATTGAGAGTAACGGAAGGCTAGGGAGAAGATAATTTGAAAGTGGAGACTCAAGTATGTTATTTCCTTGTTCGACTAAATTAAAGTTGTATAAAAAATTATAAGTTAAGCAATAGTACAAATTGTGAATGTTCGGATAAAAAGAGAAAAAATTAAAATTGAAATATTTGAAAAAATAATTTAATATTGATAATTTTACTAATAAGCTATAAAAATGAATAAAAAATTGCTTATAACTTATGACTTAAATCAATTTAATAAAATAAAAAATACTATTTTAAACAATAAGTTGAGAATTACTTATTTAAAGCACTTGAAAAGCTTAGTTCCTTTGCCAATTTTTAGTCCTCGTTGCCAAATTATTGAACTACCAAAAACACCCTTCAGTGATGTCCCCCCTTTCTCTCCTTTAGGAAAAAAAAAATAATCGTTCTTTCACCCACGTTGTGAAAACCGTCATTCTCCCTCCCCTCCAACTCTCTCTCAATCGTCTTTTTCTCTATATCTGTATATAACCCGAGTGGAATCTCTTATCCTTTCAAATTAACCCAACGGGTGCTGCTTACAACGTTCGACTCCTCGTCCTCCGACTAGCATTTCCCTCAGATCAGATCTCATTTTCATCGATCTCCACCCAATGTTTCTTATCTCACCATCGTATCAATTCTCTCGTCGATTCGCCAGCGTGCGAATGACCCACGGCCCCGAACCACCACCAATCGCTCACCCATCCACTGACTAATAAAAGACCATGTCACTGGTGGGAACAATTGAAAATTTTCAACAAAGAGACGAGACACATTTTCAAAGGACAAAGAGCTTCCCACTAAACAGAGTGAGTTCAACTATTTTAACTACTTAGATCTCGGAGTTTTTCTAAAATTTATCATAATTATAAATACACATTCGATATTTAAAAACTTATAAATATCTCCATAAAATTAAAAATACGATAACAAATATCCCCTATAATGAGCTGTCACAAGAGGTTTGTTAGACTATTTGTAATTTTATAAAAATATTATAATTTTTAAATAATATAAAAATATATTTATAACTATGACAAATCTTAGAAAAATTTGTTGTAATTTACCCATTTAATGTTGTTCCCCAGCAATTCTAAACTTCTTTCTTGTCGGCTTTTGGCTTTATATATTATTCTAAACTCTATTGGCTATTTTCTCTTTTAATGGTTTATCTACTTATTTCTCCCCTATCCCTCCCACTAAACAGATAAAGTTCTCTAGGAAAATTAAATATAAGTTAATTCAAATAATGAAAAGTGATCACGATCATGTTAAACTTGAACTGATTTTTTTAGTTCAAGACTTTAGCAACATTGTCATTGATATAAGTCTTCTTTAGTTGGCATGACGAGATTTAAGTGATATAAATAATTTTAAAATTATAATTCAACTAGTTATAGTAACGGAATTTAACAATACCTGGCCGATTCAAAATCAAGTAACAAAGGGGAAATTGCACTTTAAGTCCCACACGATAGGGTTTGTTGCAGTTTTGGTTCTATAGCTTACGGGTTAGTATATAGTCCTTAATAAATATTGTAGCATTTTTGGTCTTATAGGATAAAAGTCTGGCACATTTAGTTATGAGACCAAACGTGCCACAACTTTATACTACTGAATGTTACTTGGAACAAAAATGCTACAGTATTTATGGGACTAAATGACTACTAAGTCTGTAAACTGTGGGACTAAAAGCAAACACCTTGTTGCACGGGATAAAAAAATATATTTTTCCAAATAAAAATTAACAGTAAAGAGAAATATAGTTAAAATTAAAATAATTAAAGACCATGTCAAACTCACTTTATACAGTAGCCTGATTTGATTTTCTATTACAACTATAATGTATTTTTGAAGGCATAGCCTAGATTTAATCTTTAATTTGTTTTGGATATTTTAGTCATAATCATAGGAATTGTTTAGACTAAAAGATGTCTAGATCTCTATTTTTTCATGTATTTAAATTGTTATTATTATTAGAAGTTTGAACTTATCCTGTATAAAATGTTTGTGATCTGACTTTTTCTGGAATGTGTATGGGCTCTTAAATACGAAGCTAATTGCGATCAGAAGTGACGTGAGTCACATAGAATAAGTAGTCAGGAATTTGGCATCCAATAATCTCTTCTACTTTTTTAAATTTCTCCGCATTATTTATGAAGCGACCCAAATTACAGCTATCTACGAGTTAAAAGGACACGACTTTATATGAACCGAAAAAATTGTGATTGATAAAGCTACGAGCCAAATCGACCCGATTGAGAAAAGAAGCCATTTCGACATGTGCTAAAAGGAATGTGACTTGTAGTCAAGATCGCCCAAATAAAACTACAAACTCCCTATGAAAGCACCTACGGGCAAGATAAAACCATTGTTTGCTATGAAAACGCCTGCGGGCAAGAAAAAATCACAATTCATTGTAAAAGCGCCTGCAGGCAAAATGAAAACATAGAGCACTGTGAAAGTACCTAAGGGTAAACCATAAGGTCAACTACGGTCACCAAAAGGCGGATTGATACCACTACAAAGATTAAGGGCATGATTGCTATGTGGGAATGAAATTAAGTAGGAATGAAATAGATTGATAAATAGAATAAAGAAGAAAAATGAATCGGATTGAATAACATTCCTATGATTTGTATACTGCATAAATTAAAAGATAATATAATTCATTCCTCAGTTTCTTAGTTGACTCCGTTAACAAAATTAATAATTAGAAAATAATGATTAGTAATAAAATAAAATTATTTTTATGACAAATTTCCTCTTTAGTAATTTAAACAAAAACTATTTATTCATATTTTTTTTTTTTGAAAATATAGAATTCAATTGTATAACAATAGTATTTTAAAAATTGCTCACAGAAGATTATAAACAATTTATAAAACATCTCATATATTATTAAAAATTTATATTTATAAAATTTATTTTTTACATAATCAATAATTTATTGACTTGTTAAATATATAGATAATTTTTCTGTCAAAATAAACAGATTAATTCGAATAATAAAATGAACTAATATATTTAATTAGTGCATCTACCAATATTTGTTCAGTACTCAGTTAAAGAATATTTTTAAAATAAAAAATTAATTATCAAAGTGATTATTTTTTTCTTAATAACAATTAAAACTAAATATCAAATTCAATGAATTAATATTTTGTTTCCATTATTTATTAATTCAAAATAATATTTTGAATAAATAAAAAGAATCATACTCGATAAAATACACCCCAAAAATTAATGTTTTATATAATGTAATCACAAGAATAATTTTATCAAGAAAGAAAAATTCCATTTCCAAGCTCAAAGGAATAACTAATAACATGTTATTTGGATGGAATCACTAATCCCTTTCATAAGGGAATAAGAATTCCTATGGAATGAGAACAATTTTCCCTGATTATACTAATCACATATATATGAATGGACTTGGGAATGCCAATTCCATTCCCACTCCATTCCTTTATACCAATCATGCCCTAAAGGCGGAATAAAACCGCAATAAAATCAACTACGGTCAGCAAAAAGCGGATTAAGACGGCTAAAAATCAAAAGTTGACTATGGTCTGAAAAAGAATTTCTCCACCATGGCCCTCAGAACTATTACAGGTGGGGCGACAAGAGATAATAATATATTTCCCTCATGTCACCACACAAAATAAATAGTTTTTTCTTTATTTCTTAAAAAATAAATAAAAAATTGGGGGACTTTCGATGTGGGAAGAAATATTAAATATACCAAAAATTAACAATATCATAAAAAACCTACAAAAATATGAACAAATATTTCATGGGAACTTATCTACCAGAGCTTTAATAAAAAAAGTTCGAGCTCATGCATTTAGGAGCTCTAAAAAGTTAGAGCTCCAAAAGGATTAGAGCTCATTTCAAGCTCTAAAAAGTTAGAGCTCATTCTATAAAGGTCATCTATAAAAAATCTAAAGAGTTAGAGCTCCACGAATATACAATCTAGTTGTATACGACCTTCTAGTTGTATACGACCTGAAGGTCTATAACCTGAGATGGGAAAATACATACACCCAACCCATTTGAAGGATCCTCTAGCAAATTTTGCCACTCATATGCACCAATCAGTAGAAAGTAAGAAGTCTTCCTTACTCCTATAAATAGGCTGAATGGTCTGAAAAAGAATTTCTCCACCATGGCCCTCAGAACTATTATAGGTGGGGCGACAAGAGAAAAAAAATATATTTCCCTCATGTCACCACGCAAAATAAATAGTTTTTTCTTTATTTCTTTAAAAATAAATAAAAAATTGGGGGACTTCCGATGTGGGAAGAAATATTAAATATACCAAAAATTAACAATATCATAAAAACCTACAAAAAATGAACAAAATATTTCATGGGAACTTATCTACCAGAGCTATAAAAAAAGTTCGAGCTCATGCATTTAGGAGCTCTAAAAAGTTAGAGCTCCCAAAAGGATTAGAGCTCATTTCAAGCTCTAAAAAGTTAGAGCTCATTCTATAAAAGGTCATCTATAAAAAATCTAAAGAGTTAGAGCTTCACGAGTAAACAATCTAGTTGTATACGACCTTCTAGTTGTATACGACCTGAAGGTCTATAACCTGAGATGGGAAAATACATACACCCAACCCATTTGAAGGATCTAGCAAATTTTGCCACTCATATGCACCAATCAGTAGAAAGTAAGAAGTCTTCCTTACTCCTATAAATAGGCTGAATGGTCTGAAAAAGAATTTCTCCACCATGGCCCTCAGAACTATTATAGGTGGGGCGACAAGAGAAAAAAAATATATATTTCCTCATGTCACCACGCAAAATAAATAGTTTTTTCTTTATTTCTTTAAAAATAAATAAAAAATTGGGGGACTTCCGATGTGGGAAGAAATATTAAATATACCAAAAATTAACAATATCATAAAAAACCTACAAAAACGTGAACAAATATTTCATGGGAACTTATCTACCAGAGCTTTAATAAAAAAAGTTCGAGCTCATGCATTTAGGAGCTCTAAAAGTTAGAGCTCCCAAAAGGATTAGAGCTCATTTCAAGCTCTAAAAAGTTAGAGCTCATTCTATAAAAGGTCATCTATAAAAAATCTAAAGAGTTAGAGCTCCACGAGTATACAATCTAGTTGTATACGACCTGAAGGTCTATAACCTGAGATGGGAAAATACATGCACCCAACCCATTTGAAGGATCCTCTAGCAAATTTTGCCACTCATATGCACCAATCAGTAGAAAGTAAGAAGTCTTCCTTACTCCTATAAATAGGCTGAATGGCTTGAAAAAGAATTTCTCCACCATGGCCCTCAGAACTATTATAGGTGGGGCGATAAGAGAAAAAAAATATATTTCTCTCATGTCACCCCGCAAAATAAATAGATTTTTCTTTATTTCTTTAAAAATAAATAAAAAATTGGGGGACTTCCGATGTGGGAAGAAATATTAAATATACCAAAAATTAACAATATCATAAAAAACCTACAAAAACATGAACAAATATTTCATGGGAACTTATCTACCAGAGCTTTAATAAAAAAAGTTCGAGCTCATGCATTTAGGAGCTCTAAAAAGTTAGAGCTCCCAAAAGGATTAGAGCTCATTTCAAGCTCTAAAAAGTTAGAGCTCATTCTATAAAAGGTCATCTATAAAAAAAAGAGTTAGAGCTCCACGAATATACAATCTAGTTGTATACGACCTTCTAGTTGTATACGACCTGAAGGTCTATAACCTGAGATGGGAAAATACATACACCCAACCCATTTGAAGGATCCTCTAGCAAATTTTGCCACTCATATGCACCAATCAGTAGAAAGTAAGAAGTCTTCCTTACTCCTATAAATAGGCTGAATGGTCTGAAAAAGAATTTCTCCACCATGGCCTCAGAACTATTATAGGTGGGGCGACAAGAGAAAAAAAATATATTTCCCTCATGTCACCACGCAAAATAAATAGTTTTTTCTTTATTTCTTTAAAAATAAATAAAAAATTGGGGGACTTCCGATGTGGGAAGAAATATTAAATATACCAAAAATTAACAATATCATAAAAAACCTACAAAAACGTGAACAATATTTCATGGGAACTTATCTACCAGAGCTTTAATAAAAAAAGTTCGAGCTCATGCATTTAGGAGCTCTAAAAAGTTAGAGCTCCCAAAAGGATTAGAGCTCATTTCAAGCTCTAAAAAGTTAGAGCTCATTCTATAAAAGGTCATCTATAAAAAATCTAAAGAGTTAGAGCTCCACGAGTATACAATCTAGTTGTATACGACCTGAAGGTCTATAACCTGAGATGGGAAAATACATGCACCCAACCCATTTGAAGGATCCTCTAGCAAATTTTGCCACTCATATGCACCAATCAGTAGAAAGTAAGAAGTCTTCCTTACTCCTATAAATTGGCTGAATGGTCTGAAAAAGAATTTCTCCACCATGGCCCTCAGAACTTATAGGTGGGGCGATAAGAGAAAAAAAAATATATTTCTCTCATGACACCCGCAAAATAAATAGATTTTTCTTTATTTCTTTAAAAATAAATAAAAAATTGGGGGACTTCCGATGTGGGAAGAAATATTAAATATACCAAAAATTAACAATATCATAAAAAACCTACAAAAACATGAACAAATATTTCATGGGAACTTATCTACCAGAGCTTTAATAAAAAAAGTTCGAGCTCATGCATTTAGGAGCTCTAAAAAGTTAGAGCTCCCAAAAGGATTAGAGCTCATTTCAAGCTCTAAAAAGTTAGAGCTCATTCTATAAAAGGTCATCTATAAAAAATCTAAAGAGTTAGAGCTCCACGAATATACAATCTAGTTGTATACGACCTTCTAGTTGTATACGACCTGAAGGTCTATAACCTGAGATGGGAAAATACATACACCCAACCCATTTGAAGGATCCTCTAGCAAATTTTGCCACTCATATGCACCAATCAGTAGAAAGTAAGAAGTCTTCCTTACTCCTATAAATAGGCTGAATGGTCTGAAAAAGAATTTCTCCACCATGGCCCTCAGAACTATTATAGGTGGGGCGACAAGAGAAAAAAAATATATTTCCCTCATGTCACCACGCAAAATAAATAGTTTTTTCTTTATTTCTTTAAAAATAAAAAAAATTGGGGGACTTCCGATGTGGGAAGAAATATTAAATATACCAAAAATTAACAATATCATAAAAAACCTACAAAAACGTGAACACATATTTCATGGGAACTTATCTACCAGAGCTTTAATAAAAAAAGTTCGAGCTCATGCATTTAGGAGCTCTAAAAAGTTAGAGCTCCCAAAAGGATTAGAGCTCATTTCAAGCTCTAAAAAGTTAGCTCATTCTATAAAAGGTCATCTATAAAAAATCTAAAGAGTTAGAGCTCCACGAATATACAATCTAGTTGTATACGACCTGAAGGTCTATAACCTGAGATGGGAAAATACATGCACCCAACCCATTTGAAGGATCTCTAGCAAATTTTGCCACTCATATGCACCAATCAGTAGAAAGTAAGAAGTCTTCCTTACTCCTATAAATAGGCTGAATGGTCTGAAAAAGAATTTCTCCACCATGGCCCTCAGAACTATTATAGGTGGGGCGATAAGAGAAAAAAAATATATTTCTCTCATGTCACCCCGCAAAATAAATAGATTTTTCTTTATTTCTTTAAAAATAAATAAAAAATTGGGGGACTTCCGATGTGGGAAGAAATATTAAATATACCAAAAATTAACAATATCATAAAAAACCTACAAAAACATGAACAAATATTTCATGGGAACTTATCTACCAGAGCTTTAATAAAAAAAAGTTCGAGCTCATGCATTTAGGAGCTCTAAAAAGTTAGAGCTCCCAAAAGGATTAGAGCTCATTTCAAGCTCTAAAAAGTTAGAGCTCATTCTATAAAAGGTCATCTATAAAAAATCTAAAGAGTTAGAGCTCCACGAATATACAATCTAGTTGTATACGACCTTCTAGTTGTATACGACCTGAAGGTCTATAACCTGAGATGGGAAAATACATACACCCAACCCATTTGAAGGATCCTCTAGCAAATTTTGCCACTCATATGCACCAATCAGTAGAAAGTAAGAAGTCTTCCTTACTCCTATAAATAGGCTGAATGGTCTGAAAAAGAATTTCTCCACCATGGCCCTCAGAACTATTATAGGTGGGGCGACAAGAGAAAAAAATATATTTTCCTCATGTCACCACGCAAAATAAATAGTTTTTTCTTTATTTCTTTAAAAATAAATAAAAAATTGGGGACTTCCGATGTGGGAAGAAATATTAAATATACCAAAAATTAACAATATCATAAAAAACCTACAAAAAAACCCAGGATTAGAGCTCATTTCAAGCTCTAAAAAAGTTAGAGCTCATTCTATAAAAGGTCATCTATAAAAAATCTAAAGAGTTAGAACTCCACGAATATACAATCTAGTTGTATACGACCTTCTAGTTGTATACGACCTGAAGGTCTATAACCTGAGATGGGAAAATACATACACCCAACCCATTTGAAGGATCCTCTAGCAAATTTTGCCACTCATATGCACCAATCAGTAGAAAGTAAGAAGTCTTCCTTACTCCTATAAATAGGCTGAATGGTCTGAAAAAGAATTTCTCCACCATGGCCCTCAGAACTATTATAGGTGGGGCGACAAGAGAAAAAAAATATATTTCCCTCATGTCACCACGCAAAATAAATAGTTTTTTCTTTATTTCTTTAAAAATAAATAAAAAATTGGGGACTTCCGATGTGGGAAGAAATATTAAATATACCAAAAATTAACAATATCATAAAAAACCTACAAAAACATGAACAAATATTTCATGGAACTTATCTACCAGAGCTTTAATAAAAAAAGTTCGAGCTCATGCATTTAGGAGCTCTAAAAAGTTAGAGCTCCCAAAAGGATTAGAGCTCATTTCAAGCTCTAAAAAGTTAGAGCTCATTCTATAAAAGGTCATCTATAAAAAATCTAAAGAGTTAGAGCTCCACGAGTATACAATCTAGTTGTATACGACCTGAAGGTCTATAACCTGAGATGGGAAAATACATGCACCCAACCCATTTGAAGGATCCTCTAACAAATTTTGCCACTCATATACACCAATCAGTAGAAAGTAAGAAGTCTTCCTTACTCCTATAAATAGGCTGAATGGGGAACTAAAAAGGGGAACTCAACTCCCCTCCCCCCCTCCCCCTTCTATAAGTTCATACTTTATTTGTCAACATAATGAACTGAAAAATTATAAGCCCTCATTAAAAATTTTCAAGTGTAAAGAACAGAATATTTTTCTTCTTATTTTATTGAGAATTTTGATTTTCACCCACATCAAATTTATAATGCGAAATGATATTTTGGTCAGTTCGACACAAAAAAATTGGATGAAAACCCAATGAAAATTAACGGAATGAGCTCATTGTTAGACGGTTGTTAAAATCAGAAAATATTTGTAATTTCTCAAACATAAAGATATATTTATAATTATGCTAAAACTCGTAAAAAAATAACTGTAATTTATCCTAACAATAATTATTACATTGGTATCCCTAAAGCTTTTGTTCTTTTTAAACAATATCCTTAAGACTGAAATATGCAGTTTTCAAATATAAAGATTCGATAGACAATTGCATAAAAAATTCTTAGACGCAACCTGGAGGAAATGCGGCAGGTGGTAAATTCTTATTTTATTCAAATAATCAGAAATTTATTTTTGAAATAAGATTCAATATCTCATAAGCTTCTAAAACGTCTTATAAGACGTAGGAACTCATAAGATATTCTTAAAACGCTAACACCCTTATTATGCGACTAACCTGCCTATTGCTTGTGAACACGCAGCTATTGGACGCTGCGGCCCTCGGCGCGATGAGCTCTGTACACAGATAATCTATTGTGGTTTGCAAGGCCCGCACCTACGGCTGCTGCCCTCATCAGACTACGCGATAATATATAGCCCAAAGGAGGATGATCTTATCATTGGTTCGTTCTGACATATCTTTCATTTTTCTGCATACACTCATTTTTATTTCCATAACACAATTAAACCATGTTTATCCTGGTTTTTTTGGGTTAAATGTAATTGACCTTATAATATGTAAAATGAGTAAATACTCTTTTGTAAAAAAAAAAAAAAAAAAAGTAACAAATTATCCCTTTTATTTTAGAAATTGAAGCAAATTATTGTTCTATATTTCAGAAAATGAAACAAATTATCCTCTATCAATGGTTTAGATAGGGGGTAATTTGCTTTTTTTTTCCCAAAATATAAGAGGTAATTTGCTGTTTTATTTTTTACTGTGAATTTTTTGCTCATTCCTCATATCACAGGGGTCAAATTGCATTTTTTCTATTTTTTTAGGGGAAATATTATTTTTCGTTGCATAACTTAGGGCCTTTTCACTTTTGGTCCCATTAATTACGAGATTCTCACATTTGATCCTGTAACTTTTAAAAATAACACTTTCGATCCCATGACACATTACCGTTATATATTTTAACGGACGTGTCATGTGCTTAGCACGTGGCTATTAGAGAGCTTTTATACTTTTGGTCCTAGATGTTACGGGATTATCACTTTTGGCCTCATAACTTTCAAAAAATAGCATTTTTGATCCCATGTATTTAACGGCCACATGACTTTTTCCATTAAATATCTAAAAAAAGGTTTCACAGAACCAAAATGCTATTTTTTAAAAGTTATAGGACTAAAAGTGAGAATGGAATTAAAGTGTGAAAAGTCCCTAAGCTATGGAAACAAAAATGTCATTCCCCCGCCCCCTTTTTTTAATATTACATGACCTTTGGACCTCGTATTGAAGAATTATAAAAAAATAATCTGCATGACATTTCCATCACAAATGTAAAGTATTTTGTGAAGTGATTCATTCCAAATACTATTGTATTTGAATTGAAAGATTTGAAATCATGAACTTCAAATCCTTAATAGCAAATTATTTGAATATGTTTAGATAATTCTAAATTAAAAATTTTTCAAACTTTTCAATTCTAATTTTGAACTTTATTCTGATGAATATGGATGGATTTCACATATTTTTCAAATGGATTCATTTAAATTCTTTTTTCAAATCCTTCCTCAAATCCAAATCCATCAACCTAAATACACCTTAAAAGTATAAAGGGTGTAGGGGGAGAAAGGAAATAAATGTTGGGAAACATAAAAAAGAGAGAAAAACAAGAAGAAAAAAACACCAAGAACAAAAATAAAAATTAAAAAAGGAGGAATTACTCGATCATTGAATGAAGAGGGTTGAGAAGTTGGTATTTAAGGCACATAAATGATTCATATAACTCATTCAACCAAACCAATTCTTTTTTCCCCCTTTCTGCCAAACCCTTATCCATAATCCTTTTATAGGCTGATGGACGTGTATTACCATACTTGGATTCGGACTCGTTAGATATTAATATTTATTGTTTATATATTTTACTCTGACTTTATTCATAAAATACTCGTTGGATCTTATCCGTTCTATATCAAAAAATTAAATTTAATATAGGTCTTACACGTGTTAACATAAACAAATCAAATATACATGTTTCTTTATATATAATGTTATTACAAAAATATATTACTAAATTAATTTATTACAATCGATACAATAAATTAAAAAATATTTGAATTTTTAACAAATGCAAATTGAATATCGTCAAAATGCATATAATTATCTTGACTTCGTTCAAATAATGGATCTCATCGTTTAAAAAAAATCGGCATAAATTTGAAATAGGAACGAAATTAAGAGAACCTATAGGAAAAAAATATGAAAAATCATATTTTAACTTTAGATATAAAAAGGAAATATGAAAAATCATATTTTAACCTTACAAAAATTCATTTCGTGAGTTTTTTACAATCCAAATTCAAATAAATTTTATTAATTTCATTTATTATTAGTCGAGCTTGACTTTCACTTTACGTTCAAATTAATTTTATCATAAATTTAATTCAGAGTTGACATTATCAAAATAAAGATGAAAAAAATCTAACAGTACTTAAAAAAATTTAATAAACTATGTACAAAATTTAGAAATTTTTAAATAACAAGTAAATCTAGTCGATATTTATAAAAACTTTACAAATTCAATAATTTTAAGTTATTAGATATTTATGAATTTTTAGAATATTAGATTTTACCAATTCAGTACCATACCCATGAATATTTTAGGGTTTAGACCAGGAGCCATACGTATTGAGATAAGTATCTTGAAGTCGGTTCGGGTCTAATCTAATATAAAACTAACGAATTTAAATTGGATATTGACTGTTATAATGGTGTGAATTTGAGTAATGCCGGCCCTTAATAGGTTTAATTACCCTTTTACAAGCGTTTAAA
Source organism: Sesamum angolense (assembly GCA_034509725.1). Classification (NCBI taxonomy): domain Eukaryota; kingdom Viridiplantae; phylum Streptophyta; class Magnoliopsida; order Lamiales; family Pedaliaceae; genus Sesamum; species Sesamum angolense. The sequence continues at coordinate 5,593,272 of JACGWL010000014.1, read as the reverse complement.
AACCTTTGATTCTTGCTTCTAGTTCACTAATTTCGCGACGAAGACTAATAAATGGGGGTAGAAGAATGTTGAGAAGGGTTGATGAATTTCAACTATTGTGTGCTAGAGCACAAACATTCTTAGGTTGGGGGAATTTGATAGCATATATTTCTATGGCACAAGGTCAACTTTACTTACTATTATAAAGGATATTAAGTATCAAGATGATAGAGCTAAAACCATGGGAGTTAAGTTAAACTTGGGATTTGTGCAAGATTCATGAGAAGAAGGTGTGACTCTTGGAATTAAAGACATTAAGACGATTTTTACTTTGTGTGATTAGTCATTATTTATTTTTTGTTTACTTCATTTTTGATCAGCTCGTGAATAGTGCCTCAAACTCGATACATGATGTGGATTTCTCATGAGGGGATTAAAGACATTAAAACGGATTAAGGAAGATTACACCGTCGACCCCTCAGAAAGTTCCATTTTTGGCAGAAATATCCAAAGAGACATAGGACAATAATAAAAAAGCCACAACCTGTCTTTTAAAGGCCGATAGTATAAATAGTATCTCCCTTATTTCATTTAGGAGGTAAGTGAGAAATAAGAAAGTGAATCCTTAGCATTGGGAGTTTATTCAAGTGTAGTGGAAAGATTCTTAATTGTAAAGGAAATTTTGCACATATTGGTGATTTTAACCCATTTCTATATGAAATTAAAACATTCTATCTTATTTAATTTAATTACTGAATAAATTTAATTTTGTGTATAGTAACTTGGCGCCGTCTGTAGAAACCTTCAATCCCTATATGAGAATGCAAACCTAATCAAGAACAAGACATTTGGGAACAATGAAGAATAAGGACAGGAGGAGCACTACTAAAACAAGAGAGAGTCCCATATTTGGAAACATGAATTTGGATTTGGAAACATGAATTTGGATCCTCCTCGAGATCAGAGGTGGGACAAGAAGATATGGGCGAAAAGGATGGCTTTACCACCTCTAACACTTCAACCTCCCATGGTCCAGGTAACATTTAAGCCGCTCCAATAGATGATAGAAAATGAATTTGTGTGTGCGGCAGAAAAGAGCTATTTTTCAGTTTATACCCAATCTCAGAAAGAACCTTATCCCTTCTGTTCTCTTCGCTGAGGCCAAGGTACACCCTTCGCTCCTGAGGATACTGAGTTGAGGGAGAACATCCACTAAGACATGTCAATGGAGAAAGTAGTCAAGCCTCACCTCCAACTTTTCTCCCATGGGGAAGGGGGGGGGGGGGTTAGGGAGAGACGAAACAAAGATGGGACTCGGAAGAAGCCACCATCAGCTAAAGGGAGACTTCTTGCCTTCAAAATGTTAGCAAGATCCTTTACCACTAGCTGTAGCACCTGCTAGAAGAAACACTTTTTCAATGCAGATATTGGCGGAAGCCCTACCTCAAGGAATGCAAATCTTGTACTTGGCATAATGTAATGACACTTGTGACCTAGAAGATCATTGTGACAAGTTCCTGGTTAAAGCGGATTTGCTTGACTTAAGGGACATTAGATATTGCCAAATTTTTCGCACCACGTTTGTTGGAAAGCTATGCATGATTTAATGAACTACCTATGCACATCATTGAAAGTTTGAGTAGTTTCCGAACATTTTTTTGCACCACGTCTCCATCAATAAAAGATGCCCGGAAACAACATCCTATCTTTTGATAGTAATACAACAAAAGCAGGAAAGTCTAAGGATACGTATTAAGGTTTTTAGAAGCTGTGTTGGAAGTTCTTGACTTGAATCATAAGTTTTTAGCAAGTATTCTCCAACATGATCTACATAAGGGATGATTTTGAAAATTAATTGCAGGAAAACCCTTGTCTAACCTTGATTAACTCCTAAAAAAAGAACTATTGGACCAAAGATAGAATTGAGCACTAAAAAGAGTAACCAGAGGGTGAAAAGAAGGATGCTTGTATAGAAGGAGTGGAGAGGGACAAACACACATGCCTTTGACACAATATATCCCCTTTTAAGAGCCAAAATCTTAACAATCATAGAACAACATAGTTAAATTGCTGTGTCACACGAAAAATAATTGAAAACATTTGAAGTTGGACAAGTATTGTCGATTTCACAAGGACATTAAACACAACATTGAGGATAGATATCACCTCAAGATAAATCAGAGGGGATACCTAAAGGAATATGTGGAGAACCACCCATCAACAAGAGTTAACCCCCACGTCACGAAGACCTAATGCCAAGCACATTGAGAGTTCTAGAAAAGAGAAAAGAGAATAGAAAACCTCCCAATAATAGGAGTAATAGGAATGGACACAAGGGGACCTACTAATTAAAACTCAACCCAGGCATAAAAAGCGCTAATCAAAATCGCCTCCTCTTCCCAATGTTGGAATAAGTGACTAAAAGCCAATTGGATTAGATGTTTTCTATTAAACAACCTTTATTAGAAAAATATTGAGGTGATGAATATAGTAATAATTCATCACTATGGCGCTGTGTTTTGTTGTGCATGCCACTTACATTGAACGAAGTTTTAATGCCACAACAAAATGCCCACAGATCAAAAGGTTAAACCTGTGGAGTTATGATGCGCATAGGTTTGACAGCCATGAAACCAACTTTTAAGTCAGTTTGAAATGTTCCAAGTCAAGGACCTTGAGATAGGGCATCAAGGGTCTTCTTGAGACTTACATTAAGTATTGCAAGCGTGTTTCGTCAGCAGGAGATGTAGGTCGTCTATGAAATTTTAGTGGATAAACTATTCATACCAAAAGGGTATATCCATTCAATGAGCAAAAAAAGGAGAGGGAGAGGGATTCAAACCCTCGATAGTTCTTTGTTCAAAACTATACCGGTTTTGAAGACCGGGGCTATCAACCACTCAGCCATCTCTCCGAAAGACAATTTTTATTTTATTCCTCCGAATAGAACATGACCATAGGGGTGGATATCACTACTATCTGTAGACTAAATGGAATGGAACGATGTAGGGATCCATATGTAAACATAGTATCTATTTAGATACGCTCGAGGTTAGTTAAGATAGTCGACTGACTGAATTAGAGAATCGTCATATGGAAGTCTTGAGGGCTTGGTCGGTATGACTAAAACTCCCGATCCTAATAGTACAAGATCATTCCTCGAACTTGTAGAATATGGCAGTTGCATGCATACGAAAATTGTATCCTGGATATGGTGAGTAGTGACTGTTTCATCGGGCATGGTCATCACAAGCCTCATCTAGTGCGATCTGAGTATGTAGCAAGGAGAGTGGATTTGAAGATAGTATTTCTCCTGTGTCAGTATTGTGACAATAATATCTCCTATACACTGTGAGACCCGTTTATGCCCTCAAAATCTATGGCTATAGTGATTGAATGAATGATATATGTTTCTCGGTTCAATCAGTGGGATAAACGAGGGCTCGAGTTATAAGTATAGATGGCTAATCCAAAATGAGAACCGACATCCAATTCCATATCCTATACTAAGGCTAGGAGACAGTTGACAATAGGACCATAATCGTACGATATTCGGAGCCTAAATGTTCATACTATTATTCACCTAATATGTAGTGCCATGGACTGTTGCGCGACAACCATCCATAGTAATAGATTATTTCAGGTTATAGGATAATTGAAAATAATTAATTAAATTAAATTTACTTAATTCTGTTGGTCACATACTCCCAAGTGTAATTGAGGATGAATCTAAAGAGTCACACACTATCACTAAAATGGAATGAAATTAATTCCAAAATATTCGAATTAATTTAATTGGATAAAATTAATTTTAAAAAAAGCATAAATTATTAGATCAATTTTGAAATAAATCCCCTTCGAAGCCTACAACTCCAGTCGGAGAAACCATCCCAATTTCTCCTATAAAAGTACTTAGCTAGCCCAAACAAATGCTTCATCCTCCCCCCTTGGATTTTGAAGACAATACAACTTACATCCTCATTCTCCAAAATCCAATTTAGAATCTTCACTTGAAACCTTTATAATTATCCACACTAAACATAATGAGGAATTCAAACAACAAGGGCGATCTATGGTGAAGCTATTAGACCATTTAGTATCAAAGGTAGATTCTCTAGTAATACATAATAAGATGCTTGAAAACGAAAAAGCCCTACAAGCAATCACTTATAATGAACAACCCCATACGGTTCTATTAAACCTAAAATGAACCCTAGAGAACACTACAAGGCCATCACCTTAAGAAGTACAAAGGTGGTAGGAAAATAGGTGAAGAAGGACAAAACGAAAATCATGGGATAAAATAATTTTGTTAAAATACCACAAAACATATATAACAATTATTTATCTCACTTTAGATTTTTCTCGCCATTAATAAGCAGCACTTCAATAAGCACCAACACCAGCATTTTAGGCCGGAAGCTGTAATATATACTTCTCCCCCGGCCCAAAAAACCCAAAACAAAATAAGGACTATAATGATATTTCTAAAATTTAAGGGACTAAAACAAAAACAAAAAAAACCTTAAAGAAAGTTTCAAATTCTAGTAAGATTTTCGAAAAGTGGTCAAAATGATTAATCTAGAACAAAATTTAAAGTTTACGGGCTAAAACAAAGTTGAGGAATTAAAGTTATTTTAAGTACAAATTTTGAGAAAACAACGATGATTGAGTTAAAGAAATTCAAGACACAAATTTAACGAACCAATTATTGTATATACCCTAGTTTTCAATTTAGATTTGGATTAAAATCTTTGGGCAAGAAATATATATACTGAATGTGGATATAACCCAATAAAAATTATAATTATTTGGGAAATTGGATTCGGAAATCCAATGGAAGTAGGTTCGTATAAGCTAGGGTTTGATGCCCAAATGGAAGTGACATAAACTAATACCCAAAATGAAAGGAGTGGGAAAGGGCAGAGACATCATGGATCGTGACAGACAGCTTTCCTTTTCAAAAGTTACACTATTGGAGCAAACAACTTTTGGACATCCTTTTATTTTGACGAAACATGGCATGTGGCTTTTCTGTTGTATCAAACTTTCATCTCTTTGTCACCATTATATCTCAAAACATGTCATCATATCTATCTTTAAACTTAATTCTCACAACTTTGCATTTTCACACCTATGTTTGGTACTCGTGTCCTCTAAAATAGATCTGGATTTTGGAGATTTGTATGGCATAATGCAAGAAAGTGAATTGCATGATTGTTGCACTATGCTTACTAAATAGACAAAATTTATATTTTTGGACCCGTAACTTTAGGTTATTAGCATTTTTTATCTTTTAACTTACTCTATTTACGCACTTAATCCTTTTTTGACGAATTTAGTTTTGAACATTTCACATTTGGTCATTTTTCAAAAAATGTAGTTCCTTGTTGACAATTTTGGTCCTCACGATCTATAGTTACAGGACTAAAAATGAAATGATCTAATACTGTGTGAAGGGGACCAAAATTATCAACATAAGGCTAAATTTTCTAAAAATGGCCAAATACGAAATATTCAGGATTAAATGCGAAATGTGGAATTAATATTAATTTTAGAGGGTGGAAATATAATCTACCTGTAGTAATTTATTAAAGTTGTTATACAATGTTATAGAAAAAGTGAAGAAAATGTTTTGTTGTATTACAATATTAATAATTGTAGAGACCAATTCCTTTCTTTTTCTAAATTTTATGATCCTTGGATGAAATAAATGACTGTGAGTTGCACTTGTATATCATTAAAAGATAGTACACTTGTTTACAATCGAAATAATTAACAATTTACTTCTAAAATAATATTTATATTTCTCATGAAATTTCAAATTATAAATTAAGTTCTAAAAAATTTCAAGTGGTGCTTGACCTAATTAAGATGAATTTTTCAATTAATTAGCAAAATTTATGAGCGGATGCAAAAATATTTTTCAAACAAAACTCGGACCTTTTCTTGGATATCGTAAAAAATCTATTCCGATGCTCGTTATTGACATGCATCATATTTGAATTATAAATGAGGAGTTTGCACAGTTTAAGTGTCAAGGCTTCATTTGCTTGACAAAACATCCTTTTAAAAACAAACCTGAAAAGTTTCGAATAAAACAAGTCTCTCATTGTGTATCATGCCCCATCATTTGGCATACTCTATGAGAACGAAGACACGTGTCCACCCAAACCCTAGTCCTAGGGCAATGATGTTAGTACGTGTTCTACATCAACTACAAAACTTAGAGCATATAGGCTCCGAAATCTCATCTTTCTAGTGAAATATATTTTCAGGACAAAATCATAAAATGTATAAAGCAGATAGACAATGCATTGAATCACAAAATCAATACCAATTACATCGGACGCCCTATCATTGCTTAAATAAACAATCTCCGAAATAATTAATGAGTGAATCTAAAGTACTCAAATATTTTTATAGCTATACTAACAATAAAACTTATCTAAAATATAAAGCTTATTGCAATTTATCTTCTGTGATATTACAAATGCGTAAATTATTCTCCTATGATAAAAAAAAATATGCTTTTTAAAATGAAGCAATTTACCTCTTCGTCTAAAAAGGTAAGTTAATTTATTTTAAAAAACACAGGGAGATAAATTGTTGTACTTTAAAATCACGGGAAGGTAAATTGCTCTTCTTCTTTTTTCATAGAGGGATAATTTACTTATTTATAATATCACAAAAAATTACTAACATTTTTCCCTAAAATATGTTGACCTATCATCCTAAAAGTTCAATGCAAGAATTTTCCTATTTATCAACATTAACACCCTTATTGAAATTAAATTGCAGTATAGAAATGTCATCAAGACAGATGCACGAGTCGGAATTTCTATTAATTATAATCATTAATATATTGTTGGTTGGCCTGCTTTAACCTTTCTCTTAATTCTACGTAATTAATGAATTAAATATTAATACTTTGTTAATTAGCGTTAATTAATTCATGCAACAGTACAAGATGATGTGAAGGGTACTTTGCAGAAATGGCCCACTTGATTGGAAATTCTCATTATTATTATTAAAGAGTATTAATTAATAATAGTACATATATAGGCACTACTGCTCCAATGATTTTGAAGAAAAACCATCAACTTTGTGTTTGTCTTTTTGTAGATTTTCCGGTGTGGAGTATTCTCATTTGATGCCCTTTTGGAACTGATTTGGTTTTTTCTCTCTATTAAACCATCTTTTTAGATATTGCTAATTATTAGTTCCATAATTATTTTTTTAGAGTAGTGTCACTAACTATAATAAAATTGGTACTATGTAGTGATTGCACTTTAATAAAAGGGGTAAAGTATAGCTATTTCCCATAAAAGCTCTCACATAATTATAAATATCTTGATGTTGTTTGAGAATATATAAATATTTTTCCATTTTTAATGTCTGTCTTAGATTAACCCGAGCTATTGCCAGGTTAATCAAGAATATATAGGTTTTGGTTACCTTATATTCCATCACACAGATCTAGTTGGAACCAACGTCCTTACTAGCTCGTTTTAGGATTGATGCGGTAGCATTGTTGTACGGCATTGGGCTAGGTGGTACGGGCTCTATCTTTTTGGCATTGTCCTGTCATTAGTGTAGCAAGCTTAGGTCGAATGGCCTGTTACCCTTACTATCTGTCATTGTGCTTGGGCCAGTAGGGTTTAGTGCTGTGGGGCTGAGCGGAAGGAGACCTAACTCATTAGCATGAATTATTGTTTATTGGGATTGGAAAAATTATTTGTTGTAGACATCATCACACCCTAACTTTTGTAGTACAAGACCTATGATAGGCTGCTGGAGTAGGAATAGTAGTGTTTGTTCCGTTGAGCTGTTTCCTATTTCAAGAAAAAGTTTATACCTTGGAACTTCCCCAATCTGTTGTTTTAGGGAGGTAAAATGTGCTGAGCTGATACGATCAGTCGTGTTGTGCAGATAAAATTAAATATTATCCATGCTTTCTTGATTTCATTCTTTACAGTAGTTAAGATCTGGTATGTTGCTACCCATTTGAGGATGGATGTTATTAAGCAGATGAGACATGTGAAATATGTCTTAATTAAACATACCTGAGGCTACAGCCTGCTAAGCATTAGACACTCTCTTGTTTTTTTTTTATAATCACTAAAACAAATGTGGCATGCTGGGGTTTTTTTGTTTAGTAAGAAAGACTGGAGCCAGGAGCCAACTAGACAAGGCACTAGCCAGAGCCTGTCAACAAAGACGAATGTTGTAGCCTATAAGTAGGGTTACAGACTGGATCCCATCAGTAGGGACACAGGTCGGAGCCATCAACAAGGAGAGAAACCAAAGCTTATAATCAAGAATATAAGTTGGGGCCATCAAAGGGACAATAAGTTAGAGCCCTATCAGAAAGTACACAAGCCTAGAGCCCGTCAATAAAGACTAGGTCGGACCTTGTTAGTAGGGCATACATTGTAGCCTGTTAGTAAGTAGTAAGTGCACAGGCTATGGCCTCTCAGTGAGTGTATAGGTCGGAGCTCATCAGGGGGGGGGGCAAGAAAACGAGATCAGAGCCCGTCAATAGAGATTAGGTCGGACCCTGTTAGTATGGGCATTGGTTTGTAGCCTGTCAGCAAGTGCACAGGCTGTAGCCTCTCAGCATGCGTATAGGTTGGAGCTTATCAAGTGGGGGGGGACATGGTGAAAGCCCATCCGCAAAATACATATCAATAATTGTCAGGTGAGATCAGAGGGCGTAGCCCATCAATAGGGACATAGACTTTATCATCTCAATTTGTAGTAATCAGAGGGAAATGTGTGATCATGGTATAATAGATCATCAACAACCTCGGACACCTAATTGTAGCATCTTTGGGTATTTTGTGCTCGGTCTTGATGCTCACCAACATAGTAACCATCAATAATAGGGATTTGTTAGAACCATTGTACAACGGCTGGTCGCCAACGTGCACTATATCAAAAAAATCGATCCAACAATTTGAATGCATCATAGCCATAAGTTCCACCATTGTAGCAAGAACTAGAGTCAGCCTGACCGACATTAATAGAATAGGAGCTTGCAAACCCCTCATTAGGCACAGTCTTGACATAGAGAATTAATTTTGGATGGAAATTAATTTTTGGAAGAGAGAGGGGGGGGAAGAGGATTAATTTAAAGAAATTTAAATTAAACAGTTTCTTTAAATTAACCATTTGAACAATTGAATTATTCAATTGAGGTCCTATATGATAGAAAACTCAAAGTGTTAATTAACTAAATTAATTAAATATTTGAATTTTGGATTAATTAATTTTAGGATCAAGAACTAAATAAGGATTTGATGTGTGGATTTGATATAATTGATTGGATCAATTAATCACTAAATCAAAATCAAAGTATTTTAACGGGGCTACAAGAACCTACCATACCTTAAAGGCCCTTAATTAAAGATTTGCATCCTCGTGAGCAGGACTCGCCTACACTTGACTGAAGATCATAACCCCCCCCCCCCCCCACCCTCTCTCTCTCTCTCTCTCTCTCTCTCTCTCTCTCTCTCTCTATAATATATATATATATATATATATATATATATATATATCTTATTGTGTGTTTGTTTTGCTTCACCTCCTCTCAATACCTTTCTTCTTCGTCAATAAGAGTCTAACTCTCTTAACATTTTCTTAAAAGTTTCATATTCAACACTTTTTACTTAATAGAAGCATTGTTCTAGTCTCAATCTCTTAAAAATATTGTTAAAAAAAAAGAGTGTATCCAATTTTAAATTTAATAGAATCTTGAAAAAACATATTTTTTAAAATACATTAAAAAATTTCCATTGTAAAAACAACATTTTCAAGTTGATACAATGGATCAAATCTTTTGGGACAAATGTTTGATGACCTAAATGTTTGAATATTAAAAACAATCTTAGGGACAAAAGGGCGTCCCAACAGGAATAAAAGCCACATCGTCCCAAATTCCATATGAAAATTCGTCCCAAATTATAACAACGCAAGAGTCCTCCCTAATTGTGTCCCTACACTTTATAAATCGATAATTTATTTCTCCATCAGCTGGATAGAGTTTCCAACTTCTAGAGAATGGTCATCGAAAAAAATCATTCTGAATCTTCGGACGAATGTAATTTCTCATCTTAATTTCATTTGAATTTTTTTCTGACTTGACCTTTTGAGGTCGCAGTTTTCCGTCGGAAAATTCGTCTGTACTTTTGTCCGAAATTGAAAAAGGGATGACAGGCCATCCAAAAATTCTTCACAAAATCCACCACCAAAAGGTTTTTTAGTAGTGTTTTAAAAGGATAAATTATATTTTTTTCATCTGAACTATCCTTGTAGTTACATTTTACCATTTTTTTTTTTTTTTTGGTCAACTTACCATATCAACTTTATTAAATTTGTACATTGCTATACATGATCATTTTTTGTTTGATTTTTTTACTTAAAAAACATCACATGCTCTGCACCTATGATGTTTTACTTATACATTGTCCTTAAATATCACATGCGCAATGCATATAATATTTTTTCAACAAAAAATCGATTGAAAAATAGGATATGGTAAAGTACAAATGTTATAAAGTTGATATAGTAAATTTATAGCAATAATAATAATAATAATAAAAAGTTTAGATAATAAAATATAAGGACGAACATAATTAGATGAAAAAATATAATTTATCGATTTTTAAACCTAAAATTGATCAAAAGCAAGAAAATTAAGTACTTCAATAATGTTGGCATGTCCTTTATCCCCAGATGGTATAGTTTTAGCACATTAATTCTTTTATAAAACGGCTAGGTCAAGTTTATAACAGTAAACCTTATGTGGACTTAACTCGAACTTAATTATAAGTTTTTTTGCAATTTGATATAATTATAAATACTCCGCATTATTTTAAAATTATCGTACTCTCTTAATTTTAACCGGCGTATAAATTAGCCCAATATATTAGTTTTTGGGTTACAGGCAAAATTCGTCCTGTAACTTTGGTAATTTCCCATTTTAGTCCCTTAACTTTTAGCGATTCCAATTTAGTTCTATAACTTTCCAAAATCGCTCAATTTCAGTCCTCCGACCGGATCTGACAAGATCTAGGCAAATTTTCGGATGATTTTACCCCTTTACTAGTTTAAAGCGCGGATTTTAGTTCATTTCCAGTATTCTTGCATTTTATGCAATTTTTTCACCCATGCTCGCTCAGAATGATATCAGAGCCTAGATTTATTGAAGAAATATATTGTTATATTGCATATAATTATTATTTCCTACTAACGGAGGAGAATCTTCAAGAGAAAATAGAACCGAACAAAAGTGCGAGTTACAATTACAATAGGGAATATTTCCAAATTTTGGAAAGACAAAGAAAGAACTTCCTTTGGGAAATTTTTAAAAATTGTGACAACAGTCCCATTAAGATTGGCTCGAAACTTCTTACAAAAGAAGAGGTTAAAGAAGAGATGAGGGCTTTCCAAGTCCGTCAAAATTTACTAGGAAAAGCGGTGAGGCGTTTGCATTCCATCAAAGTACATGGTACAATTCCAGCCAGGAGGAATGGAAAGGTAAATTATTGCACCAATTCATATTTAAAAATTATGATTAGAGGAATTGCTTGGAAAGAAATCGAAGCGATACCTCGAAAATCTCTCAAGATATGAGGGAAATTCAGAAGACGATTTAAGATTATGGACATAGGTAATCTAATATACCTATGAAAGTAGATTCTTTGTGCCATAAGATGGACGAGATTCTTAAGATCCTTCCAGATCTACACAAGAATCTTACAAATTTGAAGATAAAAATTGCAGATCTAAAAAGAAATCAATGGGAGAACCCTGAAACATCCATATCCAGACAAGAGAGGATCAGGGACGCCCTTGGGACAGTACCTCTTCTACATCAGAAGGGGAAGGCAAAGGAGATTCCAAAGCCAAAGACGTGAGATGAACAGATCCGAGAAATCATTAACTCCATAAAATAATGGAGGTAACCAGAGCGGATCTATCAGATCTACAGGAATTGGCTGAATCCTTTTCCTAACTCGGAATTGTGGAATTAGTCAATATTCAAACCAATGAAACCACTCCAGCACTACCACCGCCGGAGGGAAGTATATGTTCTAATGAGCCTCCACAGGATCATCCAATAAAACAAAGTGAGGATTTCCACACCAACTCAACACCGACGTTTGTGGGAACCAGACTTAGAGAAAATCCAGGGAGAAATCCTAAGAGGGCACCTGAGAATACACCTTGGGCAAGGACCATGCTCCAGCCCTTGCATCCATATAGTGTCATACTAAACCTGGATGTTATCGACTTCCGAAACATTGAGAAGATGATAGATGAATGGGTAGCAGCCATAAAGATAGTAACAACCACTCTAAAAACTTGATAAAGAAAACTTCATAAATTAGTGGAGTTAAGCTTGGAGGGTTCTGTAAAAATCGGATGGGATAATACTCCAGCTGATACTAAAGCCAGTATCTTTGCCGGAGATTCAAAAAGTGCAATAGCAGATCGGCTAGGGAGGCTTATCAAGATACACTTCATTGGAGATGGATACTTAGAATAAAGTAGAACATAAAAGGCTAGAGAATTGGCACAAGCCCTCTTTGGCCTTGAATTAAGAAGTATTTGCGCGATAGATGAATATATCTATTGGTTTTGCAAATATTTCTTCCAGAGTGGAGTAGCAGTGGAAGTGGCAGCCCAATGTTCTTTGCAAAAATCTGCAGTCCATTAGGGAAAATGTGGATCCAGTCATACAAAGTACCTAAAGGACAAATGAATTCAGTAGCAAGGACAATGTCCTTCCTTAAAGACAAGTTGAAGGATTGGTGTTATCAAGCATCCATTCAAAAAAACATGAAAAGGCTGAGAGGTATGATTAAACGAACTCCTCTCTGTTGTGATAATAACAATTTTTTCTACTATTAGAGGATAATCAGGTGAGCTAAGGAAAAGGAAGAAGCAAAGTAGTGACTCCTACCCTAGGAGTTCCAGAAGAACCTCCTTCAGGCGGAGATCATGTTGGTCCAAATTGAAAGCCAGAACATACAAATCTGGATAAAGGAGCGGACCAACAAGGGTTTCATCCTAAGGATCTAGAAGAACAGATACAAGATCCATAGGAAAATCCTTACGAGGAGAACTTTCAGACGGGCCCATACCCGAGCTAATGAAAGTTTCAAAGACTGCAACTGCTGGACATGTAGAGCAAGAGGTCATATAGCACCAGATTGCCCGCAGAAACGTGGTAAATTAAGAAAATTTGAAGCCACGAATGACATCCTAGATGCAGTCTACTATAGGGATTTGGTACCAATATACCAATTCGAGTATCTTCCTTCAAACGAAAGCGTCTATAAAGAGGAGATAGAGATGGATTCGGATGGATCTTCAACCAAGTCAGAATAACTTCAACGAGGAGATAGGCTTCAAACATCTGAAAGCCTGTCAGGATTCTTTTCCAGAATGATGGTGTTAAACAAAACCATGGAAACATGCGTCAAGATTCCAACCTCAGTCCATATGATGGATTTAGGATTGGGGGATCGGTAAAGTCCTCAACCTGATAGGACTAAACCAGAGGAAACATCACATAATTTAAAAAGTAAGTTCAGGTGAGTTTGCTATTCCCATGGAATTTACGTAATGTGATGGAAATGCAGCTTATTCCTAAAAAAAAACTTTTAAAAAATTAAGTAGGTTTAGAGAAGAAATAGTAGTTACTATGAAATGGATCCACATAGGAACTATTGAAGTAGTAATAAAAGCAACTTTTAAGAAAGTAATTGATTCAGAAATACATTTGCCAATAACGGATAGAAGAATCAATAACTTAAGATATGGTTGTCTTGGGACAATGACAGGTAATCTGTATGCGGGAAAATTGATATTTCACATTTATCCTAGGATTGCTATCCTAGGATTGCATACAACTAGCAAACCAAGATTTTAGCAGAGTCTTAACCCTTCATCAGGATTTTAAAAGAAAGATCTAACGAAAGAAGAAAATAGACCATATTCTATAACATATAGAGTAGCTTATTCCTTTTCCAATAAACATCATTCTGATTTATTCCTAAAGAAAGAGTATATCGAGATTCCTAGAATTTTCAAGGCATTTGTTAAGGTTATGGCACCAAATCCAATTAGGATACCTAGGATAGGTGGTGTCGATATCGTAATTAAAGATCACCCAATTTTAGATCGAACACTTAGTTTTAGAATTGAGTTTAGTAGCAGGATGTCCTTTTCGAAAAATAGGATCCTGGGCTACAAAGGAAAGGAGAAAGAATTGTCAAAAACTTTAACTCTCAAAGAATAAGGGTAGATAACGTAAAACTTAGATGCCCGGAAGGATCGAAAGAAATACAAGTTATATGTAAGAATGAAAACTTTTTCCTTTGATGACTTATATCATTTGCAGCAGCCTGTTGTTGTAGATATGAAGCATTTAAAATAGCAGGCCATGAAATTCTAGTTGCAGGTGTTGCAGACGAGAGAGAATGGAGTATGACTTTGGGGATAAGTTTCCTCGAAGTTCATAAACCATGGGGAAGAAAAGGTAACAATATGAAATTCAGTCTTGATGGAGTTACCATAAGGATTGAATGACAAGCCCCTTTTCTATATAACATATCTGGGTATGTTGTATGATCAATATAGGACAGAATATTTTGCAGCTTATATTGACTCAGGATTATAAATTTTCTCCTACTCTTCAAAGCATAATATTCCAAGTGTCTATCTTTGCAATTTTTCAAATTTTTAGTTATGGGGGTTTCCCCAAAAAGTCTAGCCCTCTACCATATGAGAGGCTAAATAGTTGTCTCCTCCAATGGAGAAAATAGTATTTATGTAATATTTTATATATTCCTTCAAAAAAAAGGCTTCTATTTGACTTGTTCACCCCAAATTTTATTAAGTTTTCTATTGGGGAGTATCTTCTACGCCCTAAGGTAGGAAACGAAATAGGGTTGTGCTGTTTTGTTACTGAAGGAGCCAAGTTCCTGTGAACTATCAACTGCGGTTGTGTGGTTAGAAGAAGTTCGTAAAACTGAAGATTTGGAATACCCGAAATCAAGACGGTCAAACCAAGGTATGACTTTATGAAGGCTTAATGTTATTACGGAAGCATGTGGGGCCAAACTAGAGCATGTGTGTGGACTATATTGAATTTTTCTATAGAAGGGCAAAGTAATCACTAATTTGGCTGAAGGACCAAAATCGGAGCAGATTTAAAAGATAAAGGACCAAATTGGAAGCCGCAAAGTTACAGACCAAATCGAGAAAACGCTAAAGATACAGGACCAAAATTGCTTTAAGCCTAGTTTTTTGCTAAGTTTTCATCTATTTTTTATTGTGAGCAGATCAAAATGTCTTTGTGGATTATGAATTATAACTTTACTATTTTTTAGAATTTTTTGAATTTATTTTTATACACTAAGTAGATTATTTTTTTAAAAAAATTATTTAAATTTTACCGTCCACTTTTTTTTCTTAAAAAATAATATAACAAGGGCAAAGTTGATAATTTCAGATCCCATCCAAGTATAAATTTAATCAAATATTAGGGGGTATTTTTAATTTTTCAAATAATAAGGATGTATTCATAATTATGCTAAATTCAGAGAATTTTATTTCAATTTACCCTAATAATTAATGTAATATCAAAAGGCGGCCACCATTATCTTTTAATATATAGGGTTGATTACACTTAAATCCCTCTAAAAATACAACATTAACTTTTATCAGAAAATATTTGAAAATTACACTTACACTCTATGGAGATTCTCTATTTTATACGTGACCTCTTAGTGTTTAAGAAAATTTGTATCTCTCTCTACTCTCTCACTGCATAACATATACTGACTCATCTGCAACAGTCCTGCACCCCACTAACCACATGCGCACTCCACTGCCATATCTCTACTAACTAATATATCTTCCTCTATATATCTTTCTAATCCTTCTTTCTATACTCACCTTCTCAACACACATTCTATCTCATATCGAATTCCATTATCCACTCTCTTCCTCTAACCATCCTCTGTATACCCTCATTCTCATGTATGCAACTGCATCTATACAATAATCACATACTCTAGCTCCACTCTCTACTCCACCCATCTTCACAAATAACTTCTCCTTCTTCATACTACTCACTCACCGCCTAGATCCACACGCGCCCTCTCTCCCATCTGTCATCTACACTATATGCTCTCCCCCATCCTATTAATATATATATATATCACTCACTCTTCTAAACTATACTCTTCTGATAACTCACTCAAAATACACTCATCAGTCTTACACCTCACTCGTATCAATCCGTCATATTTCCATCAATCCTCTCTAATCCCCACATGTATATAGATTATCATAGCATCATGACTGACCAATAATACTTCCACGCACCTCTATCTCATCTCATCTCTAGTATCATCACATAATACACATTAATCTTATAACTTCTATCTCCTCACATACTATCTCCATATTCTACTCTCATCAAGTCTCTCATAGTCATAACATATCATCACATACTCTACCCTGTCCTCCGACATCGAGCGCTCTACAGACTTCTTCTATCTCTCACACATCGCACTCTCTATATCACATCCCACTACACTACATGCTCTACTACAACATTACTCATTCATACCCACACATCTATCATATGATAAGAGCTAGTAGCGTAGCGGTGTGCGCGAAAACTTGGAAACACACTTTATATACTACTATCTCCTCTTCCATATATATCTCCAATACCCCTCTAATCTTGATCACACACTTATTTCTCTCCTATAGTCTACAATATCGCATCCACCCTAATCAGTCTAGTCATAATATAAGCGACTTCACCATTCCACTACTGCGCTGCTCAACTCAACTGCATAATACGATGTAAACATACTCACCTCTCATAGTCTATCCCTCGTATCACGCACTTTTGCATCCTCCTCCTTCTCGAGCGGTCGAATATCTACTACCGTTCTACAACGATGGACTCTCTACATCGTCCCTCATACTTCTCATATCTACTCACATATATAATACTCATCTATACCGATATTACAGCTATCGCTTGATTCTCATCTACATCATTCTCATCTCATCATGCATCATATCTCATCTTATACTACTCACAATCACCATGCGCTCGCCTCTGTATCAACCCTATACAGATTCTCTAATTCATATATCTATCCATATCCCCAGCCTCACACCTATACCTGACAAACATACTCTTCTCTTGACCTCAGTCTATTATAATGCTTATCTTACATCCACTTTACAGACTTAGCATCACCTCTCTAATAATTCTCTACATCATCTATCATACTCTCACGCTCCACATCATATCATCTACACCTACTCGTATTAACGATACAATATCCACAGATCAGTTATAGTCCTTCACACACTAAATCTATACACATCTCACCCTCTCCACTCTCTACGATCTCATACCCATGCAGCATCTACTATTTTCCTATCCACAGAACAACATAGCGAATCTTATCTCTGATACTCATAACATATAATATCACTGACATCTATCCATATCTACTGACTATCACATGATCCTACTCCTCTTCGGTTCAGTGCATCACTCATACTCAATAACAGAGTGGTCGACTCTAGTACTCTCTCATATCCTTCATCATCTTCTCACTATTTCTACTACTCTATCAAATCACATACCTATATGTACGATACTACAAACATCTCCGCTATAATAAATACAAGTCATACACCTACATGACTCTATTCAACAACATCAGTTACCTGCATTCTGCAATTATATGGCTCGGCATCCCTCCTCATCATCTCAACTCATTCCAATATCTCAATCACAAAATACTCTATATTATATACAAACATCCTCTACATAATACTACATCCTGTACACTCCTATCGTCTAACACTACCCGGCAACAGACACCATACTGATACGTGAAATCATTTTTCGGCGGAATTGATATTTTTTTAGGCAGAAATTAGACTTAATACGCTATTTTGTTGATAAATTATTGTCCTCATATTTGCAAAATTACATTCGACAAATAATCCTACCCCACGCATAGTTACATTAATCAGGATGAAACATTCTACCTTGTTTTTCAGTTTGTAAAAGTTTAATTTTTTAATTGTGCAAATTTGAGAAACCAAAGTTCAAATAAATTAGTATTCATTTGGTTTTTTAATATTCATCCTACCCTTTGTTTTCTCCATTTATTTAAGCTACTGAGCAAGACCCAAATGAAACCATAGTATTAATGGAATTGTGCCACCGAATAATAATATTAATTTAGGGATTAAGAAACCGAAAAGAGTGTCATGACATACTACCGGTAATTAATAATAGCTCTCTAAGGAAAAAAGGAAGCTCTGATGTGGCGATTCAACTATAACTTAACTCTCCTCGCAGAATATCACCGAATCCACTCGTGCTACAATTCATCCTACTAGATATATAATACACTTCCTATCTCCGTCACTTATCATAATCTTATACCATATCAATCCCTTTTACTGCACCTATGCATGATCGCACATATTCTATTCTCCATATCACCAATTCTACCACCTCACTTCACTACATACATCTCCTATATATCCTATTCAACAGATCGAACTCTAGATCTCTCAGGTCGGACACTGTGTCATCCAGCATCAGTCGATTATCGCTACCCCAGTCACTTTCACGCCTCAGTCACCTCCATCTATCTCACGTCATCAGTAATATCTTACTTACACTAGATCCCTCACCATGCTGCCACACGATGAAATTATATCCTACTACTGTACTCTCCCTACACTTACAATAAAGCTCTCAACCCTTCCAACTAACTAGCGCCTCTACCCCTGATCCTTCTCTCTCATTCCTCTTTGCATTCTCACCAATATTAAATACAGTACCTATGCTTTCCTACTCGCCTATCCCTCAAACCATTCTACCTCTCATGCCATGTACGCTAAAATATACCATCACCAAACATCACGTATATAATCAAGTGAGCGCACGATAACTCTGAATATACATGTGCACATCCACTCTTTTTTTCTAACCTCAACAGAATCTATATACGATCATGCACATTATTAACTATATATAATTACGATCTACTCTCCATTATTTGTGTCTGTCTCGAACATAACTACTTAACATTCTCAACAACAATAGCTACGAGTCTCGGCAATAATACCTATCCATATACTAAATCATACTCCTCATCTCTATATCCGCTACTTTAATCCACCTAACCCATTCGATATTACCGTAATTCTACCGTTACCAAATCTATACCCATAACTGCCTAGTCTATATCTCTGTAAATATGTCAGAGGATCACCTCACGGCTCGACACAAATCTGTATCATCTACATGTCACCTCAATGACATTCTACTCAGTCTCTTCTCTCAAGTGCGATCCTGTGCGCACTATTACTTCCCTATCCCATCTCGTCTATTTGTGAACTAGACCTCCTGCTACTTCTCCACTCTCTCGCAATCCACAATCACATTATACCCACTTCACTCTAATCTATCCCCTACTATCACTTTATCTTATACCACCCCTATATCATAGAATCGTCCTCTACTCCCATTCTAATCTTATATAGATACTGCGTCACTATCATAACACCTAACTTTATTCTCTACTCAGCTCACTGCTACCTTCTGCGCCCATCACTACATCACACATATAAAAATAATGACACTGCCTCTGACCACACTAAACAAACTTTCTCCATCTCCTACACAGACTTATAATACTCACACAATCAATTTTAACATCAACGTCTAGTTAGACGGACTTCACAAACGCTACACCACCCCCTATCCTATCGACATCATCTACTCTATACCTTCTGAGTGACGGACTCCTTCATTATCTCTACCGCTACTCTGCTTTTTAATATCTAAAACTTCCCCGTCATCTCCTCAATGCATATATATTATCCTACTCTGCCAATAACCTACACTATCACAGCGTCGTGACATCCATATCTCAACATCGAAATATACCTATATCATCATCTCCAATATATATATAATAATCTGCCATCCACACATTATATCTCTATATTACATCTGAGCTCTTATCACCACAATTACTATACCTCAGATCCAACATACACTCCTTCCTACCATCTTTCTCTACCGCTGATTCATAGATCCTGATCCTCACTCACTTGCGGTACATATACGAAATTACCTAACTACACGCATCCTTACTACCGAGCGCTGCATCGTATCACCCAATTTTAGTCCTCACATCACTAACACACACACCAACACTACATCATCTACGACACCACTGCAACCACATCCTCGCGTCCATCAATCCACACTCATACTCTTCTCCTAACTACTTATTATATTCGAAGCGACTGACGCGCGCATCTCCCTACTCCATCAATCCAGTACTAATTCACGATCTACACTCTATACATGATCTTCAGACAAATCGTCTAACACTAATCTCTTCATCCTCCAACATCACATACACAAATTCATATACTCTAGCATATCAACTACTACGATACTTTCCATTCTAATCATATATATCACTGATCTCCTTCATACACCTGCCCTAATCCTAGTCCACCAGCCTCAATCATCTCTCACAACTATACTCCTCGTTGCTGGTATTAACTACTCATACACGGCATCCTCTATTCTCATTATACCACTCTCCAATACACTCTCGCACTCTACCTACTTCTCTTAGATCATAATCTTCATATATCATCCTCTTACTATACTCATCCACAATTTAATCATACATCCGTACCTTGTCTCATGAATTATTCATAACCACTCGTAAACTATCCTATAAAAGATCGAAAATGCATTAAGCTCGTAAAATATATTCTTTTTTACCCATCAAATTTTTGTAAATATACATATCCTCATCCATCCTATATCATATAAACATTATACTATACCATCAACTATACAGCACATCTACTCTATTCACTTATATCCTGCGCTATGCATCCTAACCCTATATACATATATATCCTACTAATATACTATAGATACTATCCTCATACCTCACTTCACACCGTGAACATTCGTCATACTCAATCAACCCTGCCTGATCTATCATACATCTTCTGAGCACGCTCTGATCACTGTCCACCATGTCGGCTTACAACAAAAATACTCTCACTCTCACCTCTACTCCTTCCCACATACATATCAATTTTTGTCCACTACATATCCAACGTTGTATGTATACTAATTATATATGCATGCTATACTATTCTCCTCATATAGTACCCCCTATGATGGAGCTGTGACGACGAAATAAATAGTACCTCGATGTGGGCCCCTCCCGATTCGAATCCAGTGATTCTCCCGTTATGCGCAAATATTAATGTTCTTGACCTTCGTCATCCCATGAGCCAACACAAGTTTGTCCTTGAAGAAACGGCCTAAGAGAAGCTCTTTGAGGATATAACACACCTCAAAATATACCATCCGCAATACTCTTTCTATGCCTTAACAACCATCTATCGACGAATACATCCGAGTCTCTCTATATTCATCTCCTATAAACAACTCATACTCTCCCATGTACATACCTTATCTTTTAAGAGAAATTGTTAATCTGCATCCCCCTATACTCACCACAAGCATATCATCACTATCACTCGATCTCTCTATCTCCTTCCTCACCCTCATCATTATCTATCCTATCACAATATCCTCCCCTTACCGCAGAATTACTTACCTCGATCGTCCACCATCGCACCACTATTAATCACTAATAACTCGATAAACCAATAATGATCACCGTCTACACCACTAGCGAGTGAATACAACTCATATACTGCTCAAACATACATACAAATACACAAATCAGCGCGCGAGTATACTATACTATCGAGCGTCCACACACACCTGTGCACCTCCAATCTTCTCATCCACATCTTCCACACATTACTCAGACGAAGATCCACCAACACAATAATCCCATACTATCTACTAGACTCTCCGCATCCCTAGCTATATAGCTGACAATTACACACTATATATCATCCATAATACATCCCTACATCAGCGAGAGTAAGAGTCTCTACTCTCTCTCTATATCATCTCAACACTGACGCTCTCACTACAATATTGATGTACCTCTATCTATCTCTCTCACCTTCCTCACATCTATCACACAAACACGTCTACATCAGCCCACATCTAAACTCTACAATCCTAACACAACATACACACCTTCGATTCACACCTATATTCCTAACTCAATCTCCACCACATAATACCTTATTCATCTCTCAACATACTATCTTCACCATCAATCCTTCAGAAAATATAAATCCCTATCTCACCTAATAATCTACAACATCACATATCAAAATATCATATACATAACTATTATAATATACATCTCTATCTCTACCGCCATCACACACATCATCTCCCCCCTAATCTCCCTAATCCTAATGCATCCTACACTACTGTCTGGAATCACCTATCCTACAATACATCACTATCTACTCGTTCTACATACTTTCATACATCCCTACTATTCTACTCACTTATCATAATACATATCTAAATCTTATTCATCCCTCTTCAATCATACATATATCTATCATACTATGAGACTTCCCTCAACATCTAACTCATACTCCACACACCTTATATAATTAACAATAACTATCTACTCACCTCTACAGCTCATCAACTCTGCTCATAATAATCACGTATTCTCATATGATCTATCTCTCTCTTATCTATCATCCTTCAATCATATCCATACAATACTCTCACACCACTACTCTACTCTTTCACACAACCTCACTACTATACACACCACTATATTTCCTATAACCTACTCTCTCATCATCTACTCCTAATCACACTATCACATACTCCCATCTCTGCTGCTAACACCTCACACTATGCCCTACATCATTTCTCCATCTACTCTCTAACTACGTCTCAATATAATTATCCACCTATAACTACGACACCACACTATATCCTCTGTTTCACCTATTGCTCCTTAGGACCAGAATCAAGAACTTCCATCAGTTCCAAAAATCAACCTCTCTTCCTACATGCTACTACCAACCCTAAGAACAATGGAACTCATCAGCCACAAACACAAGGCAAAAGCTGCAATCAGCCTCATAGCAACACCTCCTCGGCTACCCGGTCGTCGGATTCCGTTGAGTCCAGCGACGGGAAGTGGGCGCAGAAGCTGCTCAAAGAGTGCGCCACCGCCATGTCGGAGAAGGACTCTACCAAGATCCACCACCTCCTGTGGATGCTGAATGAGCTTGCTTCCCCTTATGGAGATTGTGATCAGAAGTTGGCAGCTTATTTCTTGCAAGCCCTCTTTTGTAAGGCGACGGATTCCGGCCGTCGCTGTTACAAAACCCTAATATCCGTTGCTGAAAAGAGCCATTCTTTTGATTCTGTCAGGAAGTTGATACTGAAGTTCCAGGAGGTAAGCCCTTGGACTACCTTTGGCCACGTAGCATCTAACGGGGCATTGTTGGAGGCCTTGGAAGGCGAGCCCAAGCTTCATATCATTGACATAAGCAATACTTTGTGCACCCAATGGCCAACTCTTCTAGAAGCTTTAGCTACGAGAAACGACGAAACGCCGTCTCTAAAGCTCACCGTCGTTGTAACTACGAGCATCGCCAAGTCGGTCATGAAGGAGATAGCCCCGAGAATGGAGAAGTTTGCGAGGTTGATGGGAGTGCCTTTTGAATTCAAGGTCGTTACCGGGCTACACCGGTTGAGCGAGCTGACGAAGGAGGGGTTGGGGGTTCAAGAAGACGAAGCAGTAGCAATCAATTGCATCAGAGCACTGGGAAGAGTAGACGTAGAAGAAAGGAGGGCTGTTATTCAAATGTTTCAATCTCTAAGGCCTAAAGTTGTGACAATTGTCGATGAAGAGGCCGACTTCTCAAACTCTAGGGACGACTTTGTCAAGTGCTTTGAGGAATGCCTTAGGTTCTACACCATCTATTTCGACATGTTGGACGAAAGCTTCCCACCTACGAGCAACGAAAAGTTGATGCTGGAAAGGGAGTGCTCAAGAAGCATAGTTAGGGTTTTGACTTGCGATGACGAAATCGAGTATGATCACAAAGGGGATAGTGAGAGAAGAGAAAGGGGAACCCAGTGGACCCAAAGGCTCCGCGAGTTGGGTTTTTCACCCGTTGGCTATAGCGACGACGTAGTCGATGATGTCAAGGCATTGCTCAAGAGGTACAGAGGTGGATGGTCACTAGTACTACCAGGAGAAGATGATCATTCAGGCATTTACTTGGCATGGAAAGAGGAACCAGTAGTATGGGCTTCAGTGTGGAAACCCTAACTACAAAACTCATGTGATCAAATATGTTTATATGTTCTACTCTAGCTAGGCATGATGATCAAGAATATAGCATGAGATTTCTATGTATTTGAATATATAACATTATATAATATATATATATATATATATATATGTAAGTTTTATTGCAAAGAACCCTTAAGTACTTTGTTGCTTTTTTCTTCATTATTCAAAGTTCTAACAATATTAGTGGAGACTTTTGTGCTTGGGAGTTTTTGTTCCTTTTTTCTTTGCTTTTTGCCATTCTGCTTGTTTGAAAGCTTTTGCACTTCTCTTCAACTATATATATCATTGAAGGGTACTATTGCTCTTCTACTTCCCATCCCAAAGATTTGTTGCAATTTCTTGCAAGGAATGATTTTAATTATATATATAGTAATTAACTATACGAACGAATGTAATTAATTAACAATGTTGTCCTTTTTATATATATAGTTTTTCTAATTATTTAATTGTTCGTGTTAATTACAGATCGAACATATTACGTATATAGTCATAATAATTGTCGTAATCTAACTAACGTTTACTGAATTTTATTGATATATAATTAAACTAACATGTATTATATATCCTATATTCACGACAAACTCTTTATAAATGCTTGCAAGGCTTAACAACATTTTTCGTCCCATATCTCAGATAAAGTTAGTATATATATTTTTCGTCCAATTGGTTACAAGATTATCATTAATGGTACATCCCATAAGTTACCAAGAAAACTCACTTTTACTCCTGTTACTATGTGCTATATAAGCACGTGGCAATCAACTCTTGGCCGGCTTTTAGTCATGCACTTAATTAACACTTTTAGTCCCTGTAGTTACAGAATTCTCATTAATGATCCTATAAGTTATAAAAACATATTCTGTTAGTATTTTGGTTTAAAGCCAGTGGTACTGTTTAACTCACGCCTTTTCTATTAAAATACTAATGGAATCTAACGAAATGACGAAAAGTAAAAAAAATTATAACTTATGTTACCACTTTAACAAGAATCTCGTAATTAATGAGACGGGATAAATAAAGCAAAGTAGGTAGGTTATAGAGAGGGGCAAAGGGTCCCTTGAGTTGATGGAAAATTAAAAAAAAAAAGGGTTTGTGGCAAGCAGAAGTACACCAAATGAATCCCACTCTTGTCTTTTTGTCTAGTGAGAATATTGTGAGATGTACAATATATGGAAGAGGCTTTGAAATCTCACTCTTTTACATCAGCCCCCCACCAACATTAGATAGTGGGAAAATGCTTTTACAGATTTTGGATGAGAGTAGTGTGGATTTAATCTTGTTACACTTTTCTACTTTCTTTCTTTTGTCATTTTATGTTTAGATTATAATGAATTCATGATGTTTCAATCATGAAACAATTCATGATCGATGCTGTGGAAGCAATAATATTATTCAACATGTACACATTTTTTTTATATAGGTTTAATTGTATTTACGGCCTCATATATATAGTAGTGGTAAAATAAAGATTATATATAAAAGGGTGGCAATTTATACTCTGGAATTAATTTTTTTAAAGCAAGGACTCCAGCCATCGAAGTCTAAAAAGTTGTCGGATTTTCCTGATATATTTTTAGGACTTTTAAAATTGGGGTAATTGCTGACTGGGCATAGTTGAAAAAATCCATGCCACATTAGTGCTAACTAATTATCGCCTACTCAGCATATATGTGGCTTGGATTCTTTCAGCTACACCCAATCAGCAATTCTCCCAATTTAAAAAACCCTAAAAATGTCCATGTCAGCAAAATTCTGCCGCTTTTTAAGCTTCGGTGGTCGGAGTCCTGCAATTACTTAAAAAAAAGTTGATTTTAGGGTATAAATTGCCACCCCTTTATATATAGTCCTTATTTTGCCACAACACCATACATACGGGGTAGTAAATGTAATTATGCCTATATATATGTTAGTAATTGTTTTAAATTACCATTGAAAATCATGATAAATCATTTCTATTAATCATGTCGGAACAAAATCAATATAGAAACTTAAATTTTTATCATGAGTAATTAATATTTGTTATAGATTTTAGTTATATGGCTAAAATATTTATCATAATTTTAGTTATAACTAATGTTTTGATTTACTTGTAGAAACGACGGATGATGATCGTTGCGCAATTGTTGTTAATTTATATTCGTCATGCCGATTTTATTTTTATTATAATAATTAGCTACAGAGAAAAATTATATTTTTTTCTAGTGCGTGTATATATGTAATTGTAATGTTGTATATGTTACATGCTTCCTATTTATGTAGATAATTTAAATTATTAAATTCTATCAAACATGATTAGCAAATATCTATACTTTTTTAATAATTGAGGAGGGGAGAGTTTGGTATGTCATTTTCTTTCTTTCTTTTTTCACCCTTCAATTCCGATATTTCACTACCTGCAATTAAAAAAATTAAAATTTTATTTAATTAATTATTTATTTAATTCTTAAATTCTTTTTCTCTTTTATTCCATTTTTTTTTAATATTTTCTATCTTAAAATTACTTATGTTTATCTTAATTAAGTAATATCTCTTCTTCTTTTCTCTGACTACTGCATGTATTTCAAAACTTATATTCATTTCATTTTATTTAAATATAAAGCACACAATTAAATAAAATCAAAGTCTTAATTTAATTATAATTTTTAACATTTTCGACACACGTACGCATATTCAAGTGTGTTGTTTACCGCTAGTCATTATTACTGTAATTGGAAAAATTGTAATTTTAGTCCTGCAACTTAAGGGGGTGGCATTTTTGATCCTGTATGAATTGATTTTAGCAATTTTGTTCTGTAACTTTATAATGTTGGTAATTTTAGTCCTGCAAATAAGTCCATATAAGACCAAAAATGTCAACTCTCCTAAGTTATAGGACTAAAAACGCCAATGCCCCCTAAGTTACAGGACTAAAAATACCGAAAAATGATTAAAATTGCCAAAATTTTAAAGCTACAGGACTAAAAATTGCATTTTTCTTGACTGTAATTATATAAGTACTAATATAGTCATAAAAATTAATATGACATATATAGTTATCAAGATGTTTTATTGAATGTTAATAATTTTGCAGTGTTTGTCACTTTTATGGATTCTATTTTTTGGGTTTTTTTCCTTTTGTTTTCATATTATTAAGTCAATGTGTTTAAATCATTGAAGATATCATTCGGGTCACTTTACATATCAAAAAAAGAAAGGCTTCAAGTTTCAAAGGCCGTCCACAACTTGATTGGGACTACGGGCAAAAGAATAATTAAATTATTCGATACTCGATTGAAATCGATCGATAAAAATTCGTTTAAACTCAATTTGTTAAATTTAATAAATCAAACGTGAACAAAAAAATTTGTTCGATAAACTTTTGAGCTCTGCTCGAACTCGATTCGATTAGTGCAAAAATAGTAAAATATACTTAAAAATATCAAATTACTTGAGCTCAACTCGAGTTTGATCCAATTAAACCTCGTTCGAGCTCGACTAGAATAATATTGAAACTAAATTCAAACATAATTTTTAAAATTCGATAATAATTCCATTCAAACAAATTTAAACAATAATATATTTTACTCGACTCGAATCATTTACACCTTTAATTGAGACTCTTAAGCGTTCTGCTCTGATCTCATAGCTTGCTTGCTCCCTTCTCCCTTTGAAGAGCTAAGGCTCATGAACAATATTAGTCTCAGTCAGTCAGAAGTTTCACTAATTGATTGACAATCAATTTTCAGACACTTATATACTTTTTGAGAAAATTGCATTACGTTTCATAATTTATTTTATTTGTGATTTTAATTTTATTATTTTATGACTTAAAAGATTAAGTCCCATATATCTATGAAAATTACAATTTGCATTCCATTAATTATTTTTGTTAAATTATTAATAGAAGGAGCATGTGCGTCCATTAACTTGAATCGTAAAATAATAGGACCAAAATTACAGATAGGATAAATTTTCATAAAGTTCAATCGAATTATGAAGATGAAGAGGCACAAATTATAAGCATTTGTATTCTTAGATCATATTGACAATGAAAAATGGATAGCTTTTCATTATGGCAGATGGCGGTGCGGTATTCCGCCGACATGTCAGAATGCATCAATGGAGTTTTTAAATGGACTCGCAGCCTACTTGTGACTGCAATAGTGGAAATAACGTTTGCCCGTTCTATCCATTTTTTTCATGAGAGAATGGCAAAGAGTAGTGCAATGTTAAACAACAACTAACTAGTCTAGATGGATTATGCATACATGAGATGTTCAAACATTGGCCAAAAACAAATTTGTTGGGCATTCGGTGATGAGATATCATCAATTTTAAAGTACAGTCCTCTTGGGTTGTTACAAAGCGCCAACATGGTCATGGATCCAACCCATGTCAAATTGTCGCCCGAGAATGTTTATGAGACAAATTAAATCAATTTAGGATCCCTTGCTCTTATACTCAAATGCGCTACATATACGATTAGTGTTTCATCAATGGTTAATGATTATTATGATCTAATAATTTTACAAGAAAAAAAATAATTATTGGCTATAATTTTATTCGCTATGGACTAAAAATTATGGTAAATAATTTTTAGGGATAATTACACTCCCTTCCCGTGAGGTATGGTGTAATTACACCTAAACCCCATGAGATTTATGAAATTATATTTAGCACCCCTGAAGTTTGCTTACGTCTAACAAATAAGTCCCTCCGTTATCAGGTATGACTTATTTATTTTAATTTAAAGAATTTAAAATAATTTATACAAGTGTAATAATTTTTTTTAATTTGAATCTATAAGCTAGTAACTGGTTTTTATTAATATATTAATTAAATAATTTAATATTTCAATTATTAAGATGTATAAATTTATATACAGATTCAAATAAAATAATTTAAATTTAAATTAATACGGAGTCATATTATTTATTCCCATAAACATTACTTTAACACCCCCTCTACCTTTTAGTAATTACAAAACACCTCTAAGGGCATTTTTATCATTGAAAAATTAAATTAAAGTTTGACCAAGTCAACAGGGGTATTTTGAAATTTTAAAGGCTGTCAGGGGTGATTTTTATAATTTTTGAAAAAGTAGGGATAATTTGTGTAAAATAACAATAAGTGAGGGGTGTAAATATAATTATCCGTACAAATTATTTCAAATCATTTTTTTCTCATTTTGAACTATCGTTTTTGTGAATATTGATCGATTATAAAAATTCTCATAATATAAAGTCATTTCAAATATATATATATTATTTTCAGATCCTTCCATTAGGATCAAATCCATTACAATATTAAAGAAATCGAAAGAATTTGTCTAAGAAGTTGAACTAAATGGAAAAGGAGAAAATAATAGGGGAGAAAAAGCCCAATGAATTTAAGATTCAATCAAGTATGAATCCCCGTTTGGGTCTTGAGAGGCCCATTAGGGTTTTATGATTCGGATTTTGGCTGAAGTATAAAATGATCCACAGAAATTGTCAGAGCCTCAAAGTTTAGGGTTTGGAATTCGCACTCTTCTTCCACAGCAATCAGCTCGCCCGAACCTCATCTACTAGAATGGTACTCAATCTCTCTCTGTATCCTCTGTGTGTGAATCTCTGCGTATGTTCTAATTTGTATCCCTGTTCTGTGTGTTTTGCTTGTAATGATCCGAGAGTTTGCATTATTTACTATATATAATATTCCTATGTGGAACATAATCATTTTATTTATGGACTACGGAAATTAAAGTCAGCTGGATGGTATGTGTTTTCTTCTGAATTTGCATGAATTTCTTGTCTTTGGGTTCTTTTGTTTGCCAATTTCAATTTTTAAACTAATTTGAGGTTCTCTAATCTCCGAGTTTAATGCGTGTTCTGGGCTGCAATGTTTGTGGCTATTGCATGTTTGATTTGTCTTTGTTGTGAGTATATTTTGGCAGAATTCTTTGTGCTGAGAATATGGAGGAAATTAGTTGAAAGATCTTAATTTCGATCTGTATCTGTCATAGGTTATGTATAGTTTCTGTTTCATATACCGAATTCTTGAAGCCCTGTTCTTCATTTCCTGTGTTTTAGTGTGTTGTTCAACATAAAGATTAAGTATGGTGTTAAGCAAAATACATACTTGTGATTGCAGCGCTGATGTCGACCACCTGAGCTTGTTATAATCCTTTTGTCATTACAATCAAACAGTGGTTGAGTGCTTTTGAGAGTGGCAAACTATGTTATTGTTAATTTTCACTTTTTCTGATGTGCATCTGTATTTGCCTATCGCCTAAATTTTTCTTAGCAAGTTTGGATTTAACTCTTTGTGTCTGGTTGTGGTATCAAATCTGCAGCCGAAGCAGATTCATGAGATAAAGGACTTCCTTCTGACGGCAAGAAGGAAGGATGCACGTTCTGTGAAGATCAAGAGGAGCAAGGATGTAGTGAAGTTCAAGGTTAGGTGCTCAAAGTACCTGTACACTCTCTGTGTCTTTGATCCCGAGAAGGCTGACAAATTGAAGCAGTCTCTTCCACCAGGTCAGTTGACTTCTGATTCAATTTATTTTAATTGGCTAATTTACTTATCTTGAATACATGCAGCATTTCTAGTTTACAGAAATGTTCAATTCTTAAATTTTTCAACAAAATGCAAAGAATTTTGATCCTTTAAGCACTGCAAATTTATGAACATCTTGAGATCTCACAGTATTGGAATTTCATTTAGGTTTGTGGATTTTCTGAAAACTGAAATACAAATGATAAATGTATGGATATGTGTTCAGTTAAAGGAAGAGACGAGGCTTGACTTGTTTAAGAAAAGATTGTGTACATGCGAGAAGATGTAATGGAATTTGGAATAGAACTCCATCTGCTTGCGTGCTGTATGGGTTGATTGCTAGTGTCTGCGTTTCATTATCAGAAAAATTTTGATTTAGAGAACTCAGTCACCCACAATGGTTCATTTTGTTTCCAGGTTTGAGCGTGCAAGACCTGTGAGCTTTCATTGGCATCACAAGAGTGTAGAATCTTAAAGATATTTGGTTGCATTTTTCTGGGAAATTCGGTTGAAAGACTGTCCTACATGGGGAAATTTATTGTAGTAAAACCAGTTCCATAGCTTTGGTGATTAATGGCCTTTCGTTGTTCAGTTTATCAGTTTGAATGTTCGCTATGTTGAAATATATACAATTTTGCTTGAGTCGTTCAGGTTAAATAGCACTTGAATACTGTCTCAGAAATCACATTGCTGGAGATTTCATTGTCATCTTCAATTTCATATGGTGATAAAGTAGATTGAAGTTCTTAAGCCATTGCAAGCTAGAAAACTGGAATTGGTGCTCAAACTAGTAGGGCTTTTGGGATTTTCCATATGGGCTGTTGGGGACTGCATGAATAAGTTGGAACTGTAAATGTTAAGGGTCTTCTCATTTATATATGAGTTTTAATTTATATTATAATTATACTTTGTCATTTGAATTATATCTATAAATTTGTTGTCTAAATCTTTTTTTTGAATCAATTTATCATTTGAATTTTGCAAATTTTGTATTTTGTTATAATTATTTTTTTGGATAATTATACTCCATTCCCTTGAGATTTGGTCAAATTGCACATAAACTTCCTATGGTTTAAAAAATTATACCTGGCACTTTTGAGATTTGCTTTTGTTTAACAAATAAGTTTCTCTATCGAATTTGTTGATATTATTAAAAAATTGAATGAAAACTGATATTTAGATTGATTGATTTATTATTGATTTATTGTAGGTTAAATAATTTTTTCTAACTATACTATTTTTATAACGATGAAAATATATTTAATCACATGTATTAATACATGAAGATGTACGATGGTAATTTGGTTATGAAAATATTAATTTGACCTGCTATAAGTTATAATAGAAGAGTAAATATAGATTTTTTTTTAATTTTTTTGTTAATATCAACAAATTTAGTAAATTTTAGTTAACAAAGAGGCTTATTTACATAAAAATAAACTTCAAGGATGCTAGATATAATTTTTCAAATTACATAAAGCCTAAATGTAATCACACAAAGCTTCAGAAGAGGAGAGTGTAACCCTTATTTTTTTTGTCGATTTTTTTGTTAGAAAAACATTACATATAATGCAAATGTGAAAAACATAACATCACATTGCCTTAGCATATTATATATGTTGTTGCACGTGATGTATTTTTTTCAAAAAAAAATAATTAAAAAATGGTCATATATCACAAAATATAAATTTTACAAAATTGAGATACTGTGTTGCCAATAAACAAATAAAAAATAATAATTAAGTGAAAAAGTATAAAACACTTATGGTTCAAATAGCAAAATATGGTTTACCATTCTATAAAATTTGAATGGAAAATTTTGATAAAACGTAAATTCGCAACATTAGAATATGATATCGAAATTTGGTAAACTTAGAATTAAGTAAATTGACTTGAATTTTTCAAATCATAAAATTTTCTCATATTTTGGTAAATTAGATTTTCCGGTTAAGCAATGAAAATTAAGTGCTAAAAATCATAATTGTACTTTTTATTTATTTTTATAAGTAAAATAGTTTATACATAATTAATAAGTATAAAAATTGTATATAAATCAAATATATAACAATTGTATAAAACATGATTATTTTTGCATTTGTCATAATTTGATAAACCGATGCTAAAATTTAAAACTGAATCAAATATCAAATTTTTGCAAAAATGAAAACCAAATATTAAAATAATAATTTTCGGTTCGATTTTGGGACTAATTAAATTGTTAATTTTGGTTGAGTTAGATTGTGAATATTTCTGCACCCCCTCAGCTAGAAACAATACGCAACATTAAGGAAAGGAATGCAACAAATTTTTTACAAAGTTCGTCAAAATATCACACTACGTTATACGAAGACACAGAAGTAGAGTTCATGAGGCGGAGTGGTAGAGAAACTTACGTTTCAGAACGGCAACAGTGCGAGCCAGGTTGGGACGGTTTCATGATCAAAGATCGGTATGTTACTTATTCCTGCCTTGATAGCTGGAATTCAGCGACATCTCAATTTCTTCAAGAGATCGCCCTTTAGTTTCAACTATAAAGTAGTAAGCAAAAGCGGCTGCTAACAATGAAATGCCACCAAAGCCCGCATAAACTGGAGCGACACCGAATTTCTCCACCATTTCAAGGAAGAAGAGACCGACCAAGAAGTTAAACACCTGAATTCACCACAAAGATCATGCATTCGCAATAAGACGTTTACATATTTGTGTTGTGAGACTTCTATGATTTTATCACCATGTCCCAATATTCTATCCCAAGATGCAGTCTAAAACATCCATGAAGTACATAGTGCATTCTTACCATTTGTAAGGCCTTATGTTAGGGTTCGTTTAGAAAACAAAAGGCATATAAAAACATATCCTGCATCACTTTTGCTTTTTGCTATATGATGACATCTAGAGAGGAAGAGAAGCTTTGTCAGAAACTAGTTCTCATTTCCAATCCTCGTCTTTCTGCGAACAAACTACATCGTACCCCATAACTGATTCACAATGAAAATGGACAAAAAGTAGAACCAGAAAGGGAGGTCTCAACATATAGTTTCCATGTTTTTAGTGGATAGAGATGTTCATTCAGGAAAACTTACCCAGCCTAAATCTTAACTTGAACTTTTGGTATGAAACTAAATCCCAGATATGGTACTACGAACCTCAAATATTACTTTGATATTAAAATGAAAGTAATAAGTCAATATACTTTAGATATGCATTTTGAACAACAGGCCATAGTAAGAAACCTTAAGGTAATCACAAAGATACGATGAATATACCTAAAGACGGACATGGATATTGTAATAAAAAAATGAACTATCAAAGAACATTAACAAGTACAACCAATAAAGAATTATTTTAAATCCAATGTATATTTAAAGTATGTAAGTGTCTAATATATGTGTGCCTATGCAATGCATTTGTGTGCATAAATATATGCATGAAGAATGTAAAAGAACCAAAAGTGCAATGTTTAACGTTGAAAATTTAAAATAATATAAATATTGTTGAGTACATAAATTTAAACTGCAATTATATTTTTAATAAAATTGTATAATTTGATTTTGTACCTAAAGAATAAAAATATCCCAAATATCCCTCAATGAAGAATACTTGTCAATAGATTAATCTTAATAATTAAAAATAATTGTATGTTACGTGTTTAATGAAAGAATTAGTAGCCCAAAAATTTCCAATGGCTACAAATGGATGAAATTATTAGATCAGATAGGTTCATTACCCAAATTCTCTCCTTTTGGAAGACCACTAAACTGACATTACTTTTTCTGAAAAACCAAGGGGCGCAAATTTTCTGACAGCTGCAGACGTGTGCAAGTGCATACAAATATAAGAAGAAGAAGTAGATGCAGCAGCTACTAAAGAATTCCCTGGAAGAGGATCTGGCAGTGGGAATGCAAAATGGTTGCCAGATTGCAATGGACTGAGAGAGCAGGAAGAATGGGGCTGTGACAATTTGGCGCCGCAGAAGTGATGCTTGATGAGGTAGAAGAAGAAAAGTAGAAATGAAACTAGAACAGATTTGTGGGAGCTTCTGCCAGGAATCTCGACTTTGGCTTGGTTGAGGATTGGATAATATGGTGAAATTTGAAGTCTAGTATACCATATAGTATCAGTAAATGTCAAAGAAAGCCAATAAAATTAATTTTGCATTAAAATGAAACTGAAACCAAATATTGAAAGATTATAAATACTCAAACCGAATACCAAACTGAATTTTCAGTTTACTATTTAGTTTGTACTAAAATCTTGGTATCGGTTTGGCTAGTTTAGCGAAGTGTCAATAGATGTCAAGAAACATGAGCTATTGATTAGGATTTTGTTCTTAATTTGGATGGCATCAAGCTTTCAGTACACATACCCAGTGAACAGAGAAACTGAATCCCAAGATTTTCCCTCGTGTCCTGCTGCTGCTAAGCTCTGGTATTATAAGACCGGTAACGGGCCCAGCTCCTATAGCAAAAGTAAATATGTACCTATAAACAATCATCACATTAGATGAAAAGCTTTCAAGAATAAAACAAGAAAATATTGTTTCAAATACATCATCACCGATAATTCAAAAATATCAGGGGTAAGAGAAAAAATGTCAAAGTAATGTACTTCAAAATACTTAAAATCAAGCCATTTCTGAGACCTCAAAGAACAAAAAGAAGATATTGAGGGCTCAAAAAGGGACCAGTAATGTGGAGACTTCAGAGTAATGCGTTGTAAGTCAGGAAATACTGAAGTGGTACACAAAAGCTGTAAACTTTACTTCGCAGCCAAGTGCATTTTCAGACCACCCAGTTTTAGGGTTGTACGAGTATGCACTAATTGTATTCAAGCTAGCGCATCATGAGGTCATCAGAGTAATTGAATTTTGAATTTGGAAGCAACATGCATGTTTGAAGGAATGATAGTCAAAATGATAAGATATAATTGCCATTTAACAATATGTTAAGCTGAATATCGGAGTTGCCAAATAAACACTCATTAAATGCTCCTTAGTTTGAGGACAAGTAACAATCACAAAATTTAACAAAACACTTAAGAATAAATAGTATAATACATACAAGAAGATATAATCATGGGAGAAATTAAACAAGCATTTTTTTTTCTTTTAATGATAGTTAACATATGTATGAAAAAATTGAACAGCAAAAGACGAACCATGAGATAAAATGATTAAATGAATGTAGAACTAGACAAGGAAATAAGTGCATAAGATGGGATAATGCTATAGCAGCATGCATTCGTTACTTGTTATGTGATGTTACTAAAAGATACATACATGATAGTGCCCAATATTGATAAGTTGGTGCTGATCTCTGCATCGATAGGAAAGCTGATTGCACCAGCTACGACAAACATAGCTACAGCCTGGAAAAGAACAGATAGGTAAAATGTTATGCATAAGCTTGAGGACGAATAAAATAACTGTTAAGTATGTGAAAATGAATACCACATCGAGGAACCTGTTTAAGGGACACAATATTCTCATTAGGGAGCTTATTTTTCCAAAAAAAAATAACCATACCAAGTTTTGAAAATAATCAGCTGTCAACTTTCCAATTTTAGGACCACAACATTGTCATCAGCACTGAACACAATTCGTATAAACCTGAGAATATATTTAGTTGGTTGCATAATTATGTTATTTACATATTTTCGTGTATTGGGTGGATTTACTCACCATTCCCAGGTAACTAGCAACCAGAAGCACTTGCCTCCCTTGCTTGTCCATCAAGTATGAGGCACAAAGTGCACCTGAAATTTAGCATATGTAAGAAACAGAGACCTAATCCATTGCATAAATGTACAGTGCAAATGTATTAAATTTGATAGTTTCAAGACCTGCAAAGTTGGTGAGCCCAACATATAAGCTTGCAATAGCACTACTTGTGATTCCAACATCTCGAAAGGTCAAGGAAGAAAAATAGAGAACTCCATTTATACCGGCAAATTGCTGTAGTATAAAAAGGGCACCTCCAATTAATGCAACTGCAACCACAGCCAACAAACATAACCAATAGTTTAGCCTATAAGCCAGATGTTAAGGATAATATAGCAATCTTCATTGCAGAATCTTGCTGTACCTAAAATTGTGAACCCCTTACAATACCAACCATATAAGTCTATTCTAGGAACTTATGCCCCATGCAGGACCTCAGACAAGCAACATCTTAAAATCTGGTCACCAGAAAGGACAGTATCTGACTTAGGAAGCTTATACCAACCCAACCTAGCTAATTAGTTAGCCAAGTTATCATGTCTGCATGCGTGCTACACTGGTGAGCCGTTGCCATAACTGTGATAACTTGATAATGGAAGAAAACAATTAAAAATGCCCATGGAGATTAAACATTTCATTTGACGAAAAACTCATCTAGGGACCCCAAAATTTAAAAAGTGTTTGGAAATTGATGAACGAAAAGAGGTTTCTGCAGTGTCTATAATTTTGAAATAAGCAGGCATCAGCTATCTCAATGAACCAACAACAGATGGGAAAAGCTTCTGAAGGAGAAACAATATCCGCATACTCTTTTCTCAATATATAACATTGAAGCTTGACCCTGCTTTTCTAAGCACTTTCCAATTGTCAATGAGCCCATTAGGAAAATCAACATGAAGTTGATTGGTCCTTTTGGTTTTTCAAAACTTTCAATATGATTTTCTCTCCCGCGCATTAATTCACTTGTTGCTTCATATAATCTGTTACTTATAACCTTCTAATGTACGAACATTAAAAAGTAGAAAAATTATATGAAAAATATTTGCTCTTATAATATTTGCTGATTTTAGTCAAATCAGAAAAGAATTGGCAAGTAAATCCTGAAATATTGGCTGAAACAGCTGGATTCTCAACCAATAGCATGGAAATCTGTGAAGCAAACCACTCTAATTAGTCAGCCAAATCCCTTCTGAACCATTCAAAGCATTCCAACCATGTATGCGGGAAGTACTACACTAGGCTTTTCTTCATATGTAATAGAAGACATGTAACTAAGATAATAATCACAATATGCATTCAAGCTTCAAAAGCACAGATATCTGTAAACAAGAAATGAAAAATACACCTTGCTACCACCTCTAGAGTGAGGCTCCTGCAAGAGTTCCAGCCAACTGCTATCTAAATCAGCGCCATCATTTCGAATGACAGACTGGAATTCTTCAATAGCTTTATCAACTTCCAATGGACCCCAAAGGTTACTTATAACTTTTTTAGCATCATCAATTCTACCTGCCTGCAAAATCCAGAAGAAGTACAGAATTATGACCATGCGGACAAAGAGGTTTTGAAAATCTATGCTAGAAAATAAATTATATCATACTTTACATAGCCAGCGAGGGCTGTCAACCGCAAACTGCATTCCCAGGGCAAGAAGAAATCCCGGTACACTAGCTATATACAGCATTATCCTCCACCTAATAGTCAGATTGTAAATTTTGCCCAAATCAGTAAAATTACAGCATGAAACTGCTTCTATGTGATTAAAGGAACTGTCAAATGAGCATGATCAGATGAGAGCAATTCAAAATATAATATAAAATGTTATTTCACTCTGGATTTATAGTAGGAGCACTGGTAAACAATTTTAAAGATGAGTGATCCATAAGATATCAGATTGATCAAACCTTTGGAAGCTTGCAATAAAGGACAAAGACAAAAACACAAAAATTTCAAAATCTTGTGCATCATAAGTGGTAGCAGGCAACTTTAAACTATTGTAACTGACTCTACCTATCACCAACAATCTTGCCCAGGCTTGAGCGGAATTTCCAAACAGTAAGGGAAAAAAGGCAAAACACGCAACTAGATTAGCATTTTCTGCACTAAATTAAGGGTAAATGATATTTGCACCATTGAAAGTAGGTGTAAATACATGATAACCTCTTGTTGTCTAAAAAACTACACTTGCCCCCTTTTGGTAATATAAATTAGAAAAAGTTAAAGCTACCATGAAATGACATATTTGCCCCTATTTTACTGTGTATTATTCGTATGACAGAAAGGATATTATTGTTAGGTATACACAGTGGAGGGAATGTAAATGTAGTACAGCCAATTGTATCTTTTATGTGCAAATCAATATTGAATCTCATCTTCCATTTAATGTTTATACATATAGCATGTATAAAATATTTCCTTTAAATATATAGATCAAATGGATTTTAATAGACGTGGTTCACATATATAATAAAATACAAGATGCAATACCATTTTGCAACAGAAGATGCAGCTGACATCATAAGTTCAAATACGGAATATTATGTTAAACACAAAGATTACTAGAGTCAATTGGTAACTTGTCAACAATACTTAGGATACAATTTCCTATCCTATAATCAACCATAAAATGGCCAAATATCCCCTTTCTTGTGACATAAGTTATTATAAGAATAAAGATAATGTTGATGGCGATAAAGCAAATAATAACTTCTCTGCAGTTGCAGTAGAATCCACATAAATGGTGCATTTCAAAAAGATCTCGAGTAGTTATTAATAAACACACAAACAAACATAGTTTACTTATCCATGCAAGTATTCAAGTATGAATTCAACCCCTATATGTTGTTTCATTCAGTTAAGGAAAAAGTTTAATTATTTGATTACAATAAAGTTCTAGAGACGTATTATAAATCTTACTAAATTTGGAAAATCTTGAAAAACTTAAATTCTTTGAAATTAATTACATTAAACATATATCTACATTGAAAATTCAACAAACTTAGATCAATCAAGCGAAAATATACTTAATCAAAACATTTGCCTTACTATGTTTTGCTTCAACTTTGATAAATTTATTAAATTTACTCCAGTGTATGCTTTGACAATAATTTTTGGGAAAAAAGAAAGGGAAGAATCTAAATAGAAAAACCATTCAAATTCAATTTGAATTGAACAAGAAGATGCATCACCCATCTAGGGTTAAGATATTATGTATCCTACCATTAATTCGAATGCCACCCTATGCTATTTCACATTATATTAATTAAGGGGGTGTGTGCAAAAACTTAATTGCTTTTCAAATTATAGCTTAAATTAAGCTAAATGAAGGTGTTTGGAAATACAAATTCTACGATGCTCTTAAATTAAGCTAAAATTTGTGAGCTGGTAAGAGTGGTGAGAAAGTGTTGATTGCAGCTTAAGGCATTTCTGTAAATAAATTAATTATGACTTTTTGCCCTCATTATTTTTGTATAATTTGAAAATACCCCATCCCTGTAATGCCTAAAATCTATCCACAGTCACCTAATTTTACAATTAAGCTGGTGAGACACCAATTTTTTGACCAAACACTTCCACATCTTTTTCTACTTATAACTATTACTTACAATCACTCTCAACTTTCACATCTTAATCACTTATCCACATTCTCCAAAATTAAGCACTTTTGAAAAGCATAAGTTTTTGCAAACACCTCCTAAAGTTGGAATAAACTAAATGCAAATTTCGACTTAAAAAAAAAAAAAAATTGTTAGAACTCCTTAAAAGTTGAGTAAATAATTAAAAAGAAATTTGAACTGAAATTGAAAAGAAAATTAAATTCCTCTCAAAACTCAAATCATGATTAATGACATTAACAACTGAAGAGTTCAGGTTCAAATAAGGGGAAGGAACAAAAGAAGAAACCCTACAAACCCCTCATTGTTCACGTCAGGACAGTTTCCAAAATCCATCATACTTTCTGAAAATGTCATCATAACTTGTTAATCATTTGAATCAGACATCTTTGACCTCGAGGGGGGTAAGAGTAAATTCCCAAACACTGGGAAAGCTTTCTATAGAAACCTAACCCTAACCTTAAGGACCGTGGATATAATTTCCCCTTAAAATAGTTCACATTGAATGCCCCATCTACGTTAAACCTCCTTACGAATTTCATATGGACCAACTATCAACATTTGAATCTACTCTTCTAGCAAGAATGAATATATATAGGTAAAGAGCTTACCAGTGAGGATCATTTTCCGAAGGAATCGCTAAACACAATGACGCTATAATTCCGAGGCATGTCCCAATCTGAGAAAACGTCCCCAGTGAACCCCTATATTTTGTTGGGGCAACCTATAAAACAATGTGGAAGTTAATAACACAAGTGAAAGCCCACAATGAAACTTCAGCCTGGTCAAGTGAAGATCATGTGGAGCAAATACAGGCTTATTGTCATGTAGTAATGAATTAAGACATATTTCTTCTTTTGGAACTTTAGTGTATTATATATTCAACCGTCCTCTGGCCACAAACCCACAAATCTCAAAGACTCCACCATACAGGAAAAGAAGTCCCCTAAGTCCCCACGTGGGGGTATCAATAAGGCCTCTCTCTCTCTCTCTCTCTCTCTCTCTCTCAAACACCACATTAGGAATAGCACAACAGTCTCTCTCTCTGCAATACGATTACTATTAGAGATGACCTTCACTTAAGTTTTTCGAGTTCACCTAAACAAAGTTTTATAGTACTTGAAAATCTTCACAGAAGAAAGTTCATCAAATCGTATCAGCAATTGAAATTACATGCTTATTTAAACTCCATGTATTAAGGCCGAATAGAAAGCTTATTGCCACCAGTGGCATTACTGTTAGCCTTCTCTCTGACTCCTCGTATTGGGTAAAGCAAACATTATAGAAAAAAGCA
Organism: Sesamum angolense; assembly: GCA_034509725.1. Classification (NCBI taxonomy): domain Eukaryota; kingdom Viridiplantae; phylum Streptophyta; class Magnoliopsida; order Lamiales; family Pedaliaceae; genus Sesamum; species Sesamum angolense. The sequence goes on along the minus strand of JACGWL010000014.1, from coordinate 5,551,770 downwards.
GCATGTAGACCCTGGATGCCTAGAGAATTTGTTTTCATAAAGGGTAGGCAAGGAATGCTGAAAGCTCAGTATAAAGACTTGCACTGGGGAAGGATGACAAGATAGAGAGTGAGGGTAGCATAGGTGATCAACTGATTTGGCAAGGTGATGGTTGGTGCAAATGTGATACAGGAATAAAATGAAAAAATGATGGGTACCCTGTTGAGATTTGACAGTATAAGTACAACATACGAAATAAATATTGCGCTGTTGAACTTACGCACCCATTTTACATTTACTCGAAGTTGAGACTTGAGAAAAAGAATCCCTGAGGTCATTGTATAGAGGTAACATAGTTATGGAAATAAAGAGCTTTCAAATGACAACATGGTCGGAAAATATTTGTAGTTTAACATAGAAAATTATACATCCAGCAAAGAGATGGCAATGCAGAGTCCAGAAGGTAGCATAAACTTAGTAGTTAACTTTTACCTCGGAAATATAAATAGGAACAAGAACTGTGTTCACTCCAATACCAATGCCAACCAGAAATCTCCCCGAAAGTATTTCATCCAAGGAGTGTGCTTGAGCACTGTTAGAAATTGTTCAAACATCAAACTAGCGGAAGAAGACAAATAATGTAAGACCAATAAAAATCCACAAATTTCATTCCCAGGTCAAGAATGAAAACTCTAGAAATCTGGTGTTTTTGATTTATTGTTCCTATAACTAGCACTCAATATTTAATCCTTGCACTCATCTTCATTAGTTGGAAGATCAAAGTGAAGCTTAACATTAAACTATCCATGCATCTATGTTGCATGTTTCCGTGCAACTTATAGCAAGTATGGAGCCTAAAGAATTTGTTTCTCCAAGTGTAGTTAATTCTATGCAAGATTAACATCTGTTGTGCATAAACCTACTGCAAGGAATTTTATGGGTCAATGTTTTACAAGTTCCACGAAGACATTGTGCTTTCTAAAATGTTTGAAGAAATGTCTATGATGAAATTAGAATATATATTAATATATATATAGATATATTATTAATGAAATTGTACACTGCTGGAATGGTAAATAGATTCTTAAGTTAAAAAATAACACTAAAGGATTGTAATGTCCCTTAACCAGAAATGTGTACGAGTTCTTGCCTATTCAGAGCAAAAGCAAAACTTTTATAAGATTTACTTGCCGAACATACATGGGTGGCTTTTCATAGAATTTTCTCAAGTTTCTCATCATGAAGAGATCTTGCTCTCTGACATGCTTCTAGTTTTAGCATGATTATCAAATAGTCAGAAACTACTTGCCAATGGTCTTCCATGAAGCTTGAAGATCATGTAATTTTTCTTTTTAAACATCAAACATCCATAGCAACAAGGGCAAACAGCATGTTTGCAGACTAATGAACACAACCTCAACAATCAATGTTGCAATTTATGAAGACTAAATTAATAACAATTTTCAGAAAATCTGATGTCAAAATAATACAAGAAAAACTTCCTTCTTACTGATATTTCTCAAATAATTACCTAATAATTGCACCGAGTATGAGAGGTATAGTGTCAAGCTGAAATGTGCGGCGACAGCCAAGTTTATCAACAAGAGATCCACAGCTTATGCTTCCAATAAATGCACCACCTATGAATATACTAACCACAAGTCCCTCAAGAAAGGAATTTCCTTCAAAACCAAGCTCCTTGGCAATAGAAACAATAGGACCATTCATTACACTGCATCATATTGAGGGCGCGAAACATCTACTATTAGTGATCCAAATTATATACACAATAATACATCAACGAATATTTATGTATTCATCAAGCAAAGATCAAAATCTTTTCTAGCTCAAAAATTTTGAAATCTCAGTTAGAGCTCAAAATATCTCTAATGGTGCCCAAGCAAATTACAAACCACATCCACAGCACATGTATGCACACACAAACACACAGACTGGGAGTGTTATGTGATCAAAACAGAAAAGAAAAGCTAAAGGGAACACATAACTTACCCAATATGATAACCAAAGAGGACATGGAAGCAGTCAAGACATGGGGAAATGCAGGTAACCACCCAAAATCAACCTCTTCACCACCAGCCTTTTCAGTTAACAACTCATTTCTATCATCTGAGCATTCAAAAGAACAAAATATATAAAAATCCTCGTAACCTCATAACAACCACAAAGAAAACAAGCAGAACCCACATCAGAACCAACGTCAGAAAGTAATGTACCTGGCTTGTTATCGTTCTGAGGCTCCAATTCAGAAGATTGTTGCTGTTTTGTTGCATTGATTTTGAATGCTGGAAGGGCAAATGGATGAGCAAAAAGGTTTGGGGTTGGCATTTTTTGCGTGAACAGCAGTGAAGTAGCTTCCAGCATTTTGATCACGAAATGAAATTTAGCGACAATTTGAATTGGAGATTACAAAAGAATTCTCTCGATCCCCTTCAAACAAAGTGGAGTACAATGTTCCGTTTTGGTCCTCTCATAGTAACTAATTTTGATTCTCAAACAATTTAGGATTGCAATTTTGTTTCTCAAACTTTAATCTTTTTGACACTTTTGGTCCCTCCGTTACTAAAATTTATTTTTTTGGTTTATTCCCTTTTGAAATTTTGAAGAAAAATAAGAAAAATAAATGTAATAGATTACAACTTGAAAAACACCACAAAATGGGAGAAAAGTAGCAATTTTTTCCACTTTAAATGAAATTTCCGTTAAATTTAACGGAAAAGTTAACGGAATGACCAAAAGTGCCAAAAAAATTAAAGTTTGAGGATCAAAATTGCAACCTAAATGTTTGAGGACCAAATCGCATTAGTCACTATGTTTGAGGACCAAAAATGCATTTATCTCGTAAAAGTGAGTAGTAGAAATCGAAGTACTAGTCGCAATGCTCTTTTATTTTATGGTAAATTAGATATCATCGTACGCGATTTTCACGAGCATATAAAAAAAAAATTAATGTGACATAATAAGAAGAAAAAAAGTTGGTACGCTCAAAGGGTTCTCTTTTATAATAATAATATAGATTACCCGATAATTTATAAGATGGGTTTAATTACATAAATATTATTATTTTTGAGATAATTATTTTTTTGTAACGTTTGATGTAATAACATATAAATTTTTCTATAATTTTGAAAAATTACATCTAACACCCCTGATGTTTGTTTTGATCTAACAAATAAGTTTCTCTGTTAGTTAAAATTTACCGAATTTACTGATACTAAATAAATTGAGAAAAAATATATATATGTCCGTGATTGACTTATTACTAACTTATAACAGGTCAAATAAATCTTTTTATGATAAAATTGCTCTCTTACATCTTCATGCATTACTGCCTGTGAGAATGTATATTTTCACCGTTATAAGAGTAATTTAGTCAAAAAACATCGTTTGACTTGCAATAAGTCAGTTTTAAGTCAATCAAGGATAAATATCAATTTTCATTCAATTTTTTTGTTAATATTAGCAAATTCAGTGAATTTTGACTAATGGGAGTAATTTGTTAGACAGAAGCAAACCTCAGGATACTAGATGTAATTTTCCAAACAACAGGGTGTCTAAGTGTAATTATACCAAACCTCATGGGAGGAGAGTGTAATTATCCCTTTATCGTTTGTAAAATTATAAAGGGATAATTACACTTTCCTCCTCTAAGGTTTGGTATAATTACACGTAGACTCTCTGTAGTTTGGAAAATTATATATAGCACCCTTAGGCATGATTGGTATGTAGGAATGGAATTAAGTATGAATGGGATAAAAAAGGGAAAGGAATAACATTAAATAATATTCCTATGATTGGTATACTCAATAAATTATAAGGTAATATAATTCATTCCTTAGTTTCTTAGTTGACTCCATTAACAATTAATAATTTAAAATAATGATTTGTAATAAAATAAAATTTTTTATGACAGATTTCCTCTTTAGTAATTTGTTAACAAAATAATTTATTTATATATTTTCTTGAAAATATAGAATTCAATTGTATAATTTTAAAAATTACTTATAGAAGATTATAAATAATTTATAAAACAACTCATATATTATTAAAATATATATTTATATAAATTATTTATTTACGTAATAAATAATTTATTGACTCGTTAAACATATAGATAATTTTTTTTTAATATTAATCGTAATTTAATTAGTGCATCTACCATTATTTTATTCAGTACCCAATTATTTTTTTAATTAATAAAAATAATTAAGTATCAAAGTGATTTTTTTTTTTTCTTACCATGGATGCATAATTATTTCCAATACTCGATACAAAACTATTTATATTTAATATCAATTAAAATTAAATATTGAACTAATACAATACATTGACAATTATGCTTTGATAGTCGACCAAATAAATATTTTGAACTAAGAAAAATTAAAATTAAATATCAAATTCAATGAATTAATGTTTTGTTCCCATTATTTATTAATTCAAAATAATATTTTGAATTAATAAAAAAATCATACTCGATAAAATACACTCCAAAAATTAATGTCTTATATAATATAATCACAAGGATAATTTATCAAAAAAAAAATTCCATTTCCAAGCTCATAGGAATAGCTAATACCATGATATTGGATGGAATTACTAATCCCTTTCCTAAGGGAATAAGGATTCACATGGAATAGCTAATTCCTTTCCTTAGTTAAATTTAACTATACCAATCACATGTATAGGAATAAAGTTGGGAATGCCAATTCCATTCCCTCATACCAATCATGGCCTTAATGTTTACCTACATCTAACAAAAAAGCCCATCCGTTAGTCAGAATCATCGAATTGACTAATATTAACAAAAAAATTAGAAAAAAAATCTATATTAACCCCCTTGATTGACTTATTACTGACTTATTGCATGTTAAATAAATTTTTTCGGACTAAATTATCCTTATAACGGTAAAGATATACGTCCCCAGATACATTAACACGTGAAGACGAATGAGGGTAATTTGATCATAAAAGTATTTATTTGACATGCAATAAATCAGTAATAAGTCAATTAAATTACAAAGATGATGAAAGAAATTGCAACGCATATAACAAATCATGCGGTCATATTCGTGTACGTTGAGCATATGGCTAATCATAGACACTGCATATGCGAGTGAAAATCAATGTGAACAAGCCTCTACTACAGTTTGTGAAGATTAGATCTAAAGAAAGTGACGAAGTGACCGTCGCTTTCACCTATGAAAGATTGCCAAACTTTATGGCAGGTTGGTACACCTCTGTACCTTGTGTGAAAGGAGATATAAATCGGGCTTTATTGATCCGAGTGAGCACACTCTATATGATCCATGGACCATAACCATACAAGGATTTCCGGCCACATTACTATGGCGATGACAGTTCTACGGAATGTTCTTCTGTTTTTGCTAAGTCGGGATCACTGTCTAATAACCTGCCACGAAATCAGGGAGTTTATTACATTTTCGAACCCTCATTAACCAGGAAAGATACTCCTCAAGGACATAATCTAAGCGAAAATTTGGCATACCAACTATGATCAGCCAATGAATTCTTACATGGCACGTAAGAATCATGTGCCATTTTCTGGCAAATTTAGACAAATACCAATGAGATGTGTCCCAAAATCGATCTGATTAAATAACAGTTTTCATTAAATATTAACGTATATATATGAGATACAATATGGTGAATCCAATAATATTGAAATTAAAACTGCAAAAACTATAATTAGATTTCTAAAAAATGTGATTTTTTATAGGATCAGGTCTTATTTGATCACTTTTATCCTTTTGTATTCAACTGATGCTTATTAACAACAGTGAACTTTTTTAATTTATTTATGCATTTAAAGTATTTTGAGATTCAATTGAGTATTTTTAGACTACATTGCTTGTTCAGAAAGAAAATCAAGCATATATATGTTATAGTTTTAACAATTGAAAATTCTTGATGTAGCATGGAAGAAATCCAACTCCACCAACAGTCATGAAAAGTAGGGTTTTCAGTTTTTTAATTGCACTTTTTCACCCAACTTTTTCTTATTTTTTCTTTTAGAGAAATGAGTTGAGTTATAAGGATAAATATATTAACTGAACTATCTTTGATTCTTTTAGGTATAAAATGAAAAGATGTTTGGATGCTTATGAGCTTCTTTAAAACATTATTATAAGATATTTGGAAGTTTATAAATTATTTGATAATTTGTTTAGAAATTATATATGTTTTTAAATTCAGATATAACATTTTAGAAAGGAGAGTTAGTACTTTTGGTTTTATAAGTTTGGTTCGTTTTATTTTTTATCTCATTTATTATGAGATTATGGCTTTTAGTCCGTAACTTAAAAAATTAGCAATTTTTGTCCAAATTTATTTTTTTCGTCTATAATTTAATGGTGTAGGTCATGTGTTTAACACATAAATTGTTACGTATTTTTGGCTGGAGGAAAAATTAACTTTTTTTTCTAACAGTAGCATATATGAATGCTTCATTTGGCCTACTTGATTCACTTGCAGAAGACGTGATTCTTTGTGTTACTTCTACTTGACTTCGACTTATAAAAATATAGAAAGGGTGAGATTCAATTTTTATGAGAAAATAAAGAAATTTTCCTTTTTTGCCCTGATTTCCTTCAAGATTTATTTATTTTACTTCAAATATAGTTATATTTTTCTTCCAAAAGTGGTATCGAGTTGAAAAACCTACCAATTTTTCATCTAGCCAAAGTTACTTAATGGACGTGCATAGGCAAATGGCCAACGCCGTTAATATATAGACGAAAACTGGATGAGGACAAAAGGTGCTCATTTTTAATAAGTTACGGGGTTAAAAATACTAATTCGATAACGATCGGGATTAAAGCGAAATTGGGCTAATTTATGAAGCCAAAAATACTATTTCTCCTTCAAACGTGATGCCTAGGACATCACAGGCAAGGGGTTCCTTCGCGACTTGCCCCAGCCTATCCTCAATTTTACTGCTATCTACAACACATCCACATGCTCGCAAATTTATCACCCTGACAAATTTCACGAAAGTCGTTTAATTTTTTTTTTTAAAAGAAAAAAATAAATTCATATATTAGATTACTCATAAAAATACAAACAACAACAATCATGATCAAGGCCTTCCACTCAAGCATCGGCTCAATGGTGTCTAGCTAGCCAGTATAAGCAGTCATGGTCCTACTACTCCGAAATCCCCAAGTCCCAGAAGGATTTCCGGTATGACGAGCCTAAGGTAGTACTCAAACTTTCTAGTACTAAATTTAAAATTTTGTTTTATTTATACGTGTCATCTATATTTTATTATTAAGGGAGAGCACATCTTGGAATCTCTTCCTTTTTTTGGTCTGTTTTTTAATTTTTTTAATTATTTTATTTATTCATCTTATAACTTTCTACTCTCGCACTACTTTTTATATTTACTTCTTTCTTCTTTTTTCATATATTTCTTCTTAACACTATTTTATTATAAATTTAATATTAATTTGTATATATTATATTAAATAAAAAAATTTAAAATTATTTTATTTTAAATAATATTATAAAATTTACACACACATAGTGTGTGCCACAAATACTAGTACTAATAACTTATTTTGTTTCTTGTCTTGCAACTTGTGTACCGGTGGGACTGGCCGGATTGTGCAATATACTCATGTTTGATCTTGCGATTGAGCAATTTAAACAATATATTTTGGGTATAAATATAATTTATTGTATTGTTTGAATCCCATATTAAAGTTTAGACTAAATTACAACAGACTCTTTTAAAATATATCATAATTATAAATTCCTCCTTGTTGTTTGAAAAAATTATAAAAAAATACCCTCCGTACAATGTGCTATCACAAAAGGGTATTTGTAATTTTAGAGAGGTATTTATAATTTTTCAAATAATAAGAGAATATTTATAATTATGGCGCACTTCAGGGGAGCCCGTTGCAACTTTACCCTAAATTTTATCAACGTTTTGATAGAAAAAAGAAAAAGATAAAATTTGGTACTTTTATAATCCCATGCAGTTATTTTTAACCTAATTATTATTATGCCATTAAATATTTTTTTAATTTCTTTATTAACTTTAACAGTCTACATTTGTGTACTCAATTATGAATCTAAATGTCATAATATTTGGTTTTTTTAAAATTTATTATTCTAGAATCAATTCTTTTATAATTAATTATTTCATAAAGAGTTTTGCAACTCACCATCCAAATTTACTTTTAAAAAAAAAAGAAAGTTATTTTATTTGAACATATCTTGTAAAAGTAAACTTATTTGTATATAGAAGATAAATGAATATATAGTGAACAAACAATATATTAAAATGAACAAACATATAGAAAAGGTTGCCCAAATGTTTTTTTTTTTCTTTTATTTTTAATCTATAATAATATTAAAAAAAATGCATTGTTTAATCATAAACGACAATTTATAACCCCACTGCATTAATTTTTTTTATTGTGTCAATAATACATTTAAGTTAATTTTCTTATTCACAAAAGTCAAACAACGATCCCCAGGCCAAAGAATGCAGGACTGATGATATATGTGGCAAACGAGTAAAACAGGAATTTAAATATACGACGTAAAAGTAAGTTTGGAACTACTCGACTATCGTCCGAACAGAATATCTTTCAAGTACAAATATTCCAAATATATCAGATACATAAACTAGCTAGACATGTAAGCATTTATCCCATCGGCGTAGCACCACCAAATACTGAATATAATTCACAAAAATCGAACAACGATCCCCAAAATCGAAAGCACAAGATTGATGAAATCTATATTTAAAATTTACGACATGAAAGTAAATTTGAAGCCACTCGACCACCGTCGGATGGGTATAAAGATGCCGAATTTGAGTGTTTGGTTGGCGATATTATTATAAGGAAAAGTATGGGATACTTTCTTGGCACACAAGACGCAACCGACAGTGCCATCTCCATGCACATGCACCCATCCGTCTATCTACCTGTCACACAATGCCCAATTATTAATATAATATATCATTTTGGCCCCTCAAGTATTGGTTTATTGTAAATTAACCCCTCCTATTTTTATGCATTGAAGATTTTTGGCCTTTTGCTTATGTACTATTAAGTATCTATTTGACCCTGCGATTGAGCAGATCCCAAATCTACGATTTTGAATGTAAATATAATTTTTTGTGTCATTGATTTGTTTTTCAATAATCACTTTTGGGATTAATTCTATCGAAACCATATTTTGATAACGCCACCTTGATGCTCTCCCGATTCTTAATTCAATGATTACTTTGTATGATCATGGGGGATTTTTTTTTTTGTTGATTTATTTTATTCTAATTGATTTTGTGCTAATTTTTTCATCATCATAATTGGCGGGTTCTGATTGTCTAACAAATTTAGCGATGAAAGTTAAGAAATCAACAATTTCTGTAGATATCAGATCTGCTTATTTTTATCTTAAAATTCTTGATAATCAGTATTCATAAGAAGGATACCATGAATTCGATTTGATACAACCTACATTATGTATCTTTTAGTTGAATGCAATTTTTTTCGTCTAATAATTAATTTGTTATGCCCATTAAATAATCTCTTAATTCTTTCATTAACTTTAATAATGATGTTAATTTTAAAATTTAAATGCAACCTTCATGTGTATAAATCAATCATGAACTATATATATATATGAGTCCTAATATCATAACCAGTTTTCTAAAATTAATTATTTAGAAATATCATTTTTTTTATATTTAATTATCTTGTAATATGCAACCGTCTGACCAAACTGTGCTTAACATATGACTGATAAGTTATCGCAAATTTATACCCCTAAATTTCGTAATAATATATATGTATTCACAAAAGTACCATTAATCTTTTAACTCTCTCAATAAATTTATATTCATGCATATTTAATATTATTTTATTCTTTTATTTAATTAAACAAAATATATGATAAAATTTCAAAGTATGCATCCACATCATAGTGTGTTTCGATCGTAAGTCCCAACACTTATCGAGCGACCCGTTTGCTACTTTCTAATAATACTAATCATACGAGGCACATGCAATGCACGTGCACAAATTTTATTTTTAAAAAAATATGAATAATTGATCATGATATAAAGCTTGAGAAAGAGAACAAAATATAACTAAAAATAAATTACTTAAAAAAATTATTTTTACCACTCGTAAATAGTGAAGAAAATATGAAAATTAGTGAGTGAAAAAAAAAAAAAAAGCAGACAAAAAAAATATCAAAAAAAATAATCTCCCTTAATATACAGTATAGATAAGTATGCAAGCTAAATGGAGGCACCAAATTAAATGTATCTACTATTGATGATGTTAGGTGTTTGTCTATATATATAGGACCTACAATGTTCTATCATTTTGTGCCACTCTTTTTCCTCCTATCAATTGAGTTAATTAATTAGGGTTTGCTATAACAATTGTTGAGATCAAATTTTACATTAAATTTTTTATTTTGAATTCTGTTATATTTTTTTATTTTTTTAAGGTAAGAGCGATGCATTATTATTAATTGAAATAAATTGACTACAAGTACAATCATTTCTTTCGATATCAAGATCTAATAAAGACTATTACAATAATTAATCATATCTAATAAAAACTATTATAATAATTATATCATGCTCAATAATACATATTATTACAGTAAACAACAACTTCTAATATCGAACCCATGACTTCTAAGATCATAAGGCCTCAGTTTCGCCAACTGAGCGATGTCTTATTCGCCTGTTTATATTTTTTGTTTTATTTAATATAAATGACACTGAAATATTGATATTATACTTTTAGCTTATCTGATATATTCCACTAAAAATTGAAAACAACATTATAGAGATGTATAATTTTGATCATGTCACAGTACAATTATTAGCGACAGAAATTATGCATAAAATTATAACTGCAGATAATTAGTAACACATTTAATATGATAACTTAATAACAACAAAAATATAGTGACAACTCAAACAATTGTTGTCACTAAGTTGTTATTATACACACATCATTGTTCTTCTTAGTGATAATTTTATACACAACTTTTTGTCGTTAATTATTTGCTAATAATAATTTTTATGAAATAATCACAATTATTAAAATAACAAGATTCATTATTTTGACAAAATAAAATTTTTGTCGCTAAACATATATAATTATTAATTAGTGATAATATTAAAATTGTCGTTGATCTTCTGATTTTTCTTGATCCCGTTTATTAGTAGTGTTAAGTTTGTCCCGACGCCCAGGAGACAAAAATAAAATATATTACATATTTTTTAGATATCACGTAAATTTGTATTCTCGTTTTTCTTTTTTAAAAAAAGCACAAGTACCTATTAAATAATACTCTAAAATACCTATTTAAATTAATTATTTCATATACGGATATGTAGAACATTAATTAGTTGAAATAATACACTTGAAAATTTTGAATTGATGGCTTTAATGGCTGTATTTTTTTGGTTAGGAGAAGTATAAGGACCAAATGACACTAGGACTAAAACCTTAGGGGGCAAATTTAATGCATAGCGGGGCAAAAACATAAATAACCAAAATATCTTATATCTATAATTATAAAATTATCCAAAGTCAAAGGGTTTTACAAAAATTTCTGCTTTTTTTTTTTTGGTGGAAAAAGTAGAGAAAATTGTAATTTTAGTCGTAGTAAAAATCGAGAGTGTCTGGAAAAAAAAAATAAAAGAGTAAAAAGTAGAGAAAAATTGAATATGGCGTGCTTCTGGAAGAGTAATCAATTTTACGAGTAACCTATAAAAGTTGGTTCGGATAAATTTATAACTGTTAACTTAAATTAATTTAATTGAACTGGTTTTTAAACGTAAACTGTAAATAAAAAACACTCTTTTAGTAGAAAGTTGATAAAGTTAAGGCTCAATGATTACAAGGTTATGAATTTGAATTCAATAATTATGTAGGCTGTTATTTTATTTTAACAGTAGTTGTTGATTAATTATATAAATATATGATATTGATGATTAATATATTAATTGTTATAATCATTATTGAACAAAAAATTATGATGTGATTCATGTAATTATATATATATCTATACTATATAAAAAAGAAAAAAACAATTTTTACTCATAAATGACGGTTACTTACATCGCCTCACCGATTTTTAAAGTCAAAAATGCCCTTAAACTAATAAATAACAAACTTATTTAAGTTTTTAAATTTTAATTTAACTGTTAAATTAATTTTTTTTCTTTTTTTTTAAATTTAATATATTAGTTTATATTTCACTTTTATATAATATTTTTTAAAGTGTAAAAAAATATTTATTATATGCACGTAGGGACGACGTGTCACAATAGCTAGTATAAAAAGAAAAAAAGGTCCCATACTTACAAATGATAGTTAATGACACGTCGCACCAATTATTTGTAAAGTAAAAAATGCCCTTCAACTAATAACATAACCAACTTATTCAACTTTCTAAATTATATTTAACTAATACTTAGTTTTCTTTTTTTTGGTTTCTAATTTTTTAACATAAAATAGTGATTTACATATTTTATTTTTATTTATAATATATTTTAAAATATAAAAAATATTTATTATATGCACACATAATCGACATGCCACAACAAATGATCCCATCAATTAAAGAGTACTTTTGGAATTAGAGAAAATTAATACGACTGTTTTATTAATCGCCGTTTATAAGTATAAATATAAATAACTCTTTATATATATATATATATATTAGTATAGGTAAATATAATTGAAACAGTGGGCAACTGTCTAGGGCACACAAGTCTGGTTCAGATGTGGGGCTTCTACCTCTACTATCATCATTAATCATTTATATAATTATGTATATGTGGTGTGTGTCAGGTCAGGGTGTGTAGTAGAACCAAGTCTCCATGTCTGCATCAATCATGGAGTGGGGGGTTTCCTTTGCTTCCTCTGCCATCAATTATATACTCTGTTTCCCCTTTTATTACTCTCACACAAACACCTTTTCATGTTCAGATACTCTCTCTCTCTCTCTCTCTTATCCATCTTGCGGGCAGTAATAATTTCCATAAAAAAGTTTGCCTTTTTACCCATCTGGATTTCCGCTGAGCATTAAATGCCTGCATTGTACTTTTTCTTTGGTTTTGTTCAGCTGTACCTATCAGTCGTTTGTATACATTTTTAAATTACTTTTTCGAATCTGGGGTCTGCAGAAAATTGTGTTTCAATGAGTGTTGAAATTCCTGGTAGATGTACGAACTCAGAACGCCCCTTCGTTTCGGAGTCCTCCCTAATCTGGATTTTTGGGGTTATTATAAGGTTTTCTCTCCACTGTTGACTGTTTGTCCCCGGGTTTGAATCTTTATATTTCTTGTTCTGAAAATGTTGTGCTATTTTATTGTTTTTCGGATTTCTGGCGATGCCCTTTTGTGATTCAGTCTCAGTTGTTGCTCAATCAAGAAGCACATTCGATTTGGCCTCCTGATCTGTTTGTTACAATTTTTGTCTTTTTTTTTTTTTTTTTTTAAGTGTTGTGATGTATTCATTTCCACCTGAGTTGGTGTTGGTGGCCCATTGCAAGACTTTGTATTCATTGTAAAAGAATCTTGGAATTTTGCATCTGGGATTTTTTGTCAAAGTGGTGGAAAAGGAAAGACTCGTGAAAAATGGCAACTTTGGTCCCTGGAGTTCTGCTGAAGCTACTGCAGCATATGAATACAGACGTGAAGGTCGCGGGGGAACACCGATCCTCCCTGCTGCAAGTGGTGAGCATTGTTCCTGCACTAGCAGGGGGTGAGCTCTTTCCAAACCAAGGGTTTTACCTGAAGGTATCTGATTCTTCTCATGCTACTTATGTTTCTCTGCCTGATGAGCATGATGATCTAATTCTTAGTGATAAGATACAATTGGGTCAGTTTATACATGTGGAGAGGCTAGAGTCTGCCTCCCCTGTGCCTATTCTGAGAGGGGTTAGGCCGGTTCCAGGCCGTCATCCTTGTGTGGGTACCCCTGAAGATATAGTTGCTACTCATTCTTTAGGATTCCTTAACAACAATGGTAATTTATCCTCGGGTTCGAAATCAATAGACAAAATTAAATCAGCGCCAAAGTTATCGAGTAATACAGCGGTGAAGGATGTCAAATCTTCGCCCTCAAGATTGAATGGTAGTTCTAAAGAAGATAAAGAAGATAAGAAGGCTCCTGGATTGACCCGATCCAAGTCTCAGCTGTCAAAGCTAGGAGCTTTGTCTTTGGATGTGAAGAAGGAATCTGCAGGAAAATTGAAGTCCTCAGGCTCAAGGTCTATACCCTCTTCTCCGACTAGTTGTTATTCGTTGCCGACTTCTTTTGAGAAGTTTGCAAATGGTGTTAAGCAGCAGTCGAAGATCAAGGGGCTGGAGAGGTTGGAAAAGGCAACCACTCATGTAGGGTCAAGAGAAAAGCCAAGCCCTCTTCGTGGGGCGAGCCCAAATGGAAAGAAGGTGCCAAGTGGGAATTTGATGAAGAATATTGTCCAAGGACTTGACTTGGGGCCTAAAGCCTTGAGAAAGAGCTGGGAAGGGAATATGGATGCCAAGAGTAGGGAAAGCCCTAGATTGAAGGTCAGCAAGCTGGCTGTGAAGTCAGAAGGACGAAGTAATTCCGTAAGTTTTTTTATTGCGACATATTTTATTTATGATGTCTGGACATCTGTGTATTTTGTAGCTCTAAAGATAGGATGAAGATAAAAGGGAGGCATCTTAAAATTCATGCAATAGTCTTGATCAGATTTTTCTGGGGAAAATTTATTTTGGATAAAGAAATTGAAGCATTGAAGGGTCAAATGATTTTGCAGACTCGGGCAGTCTTGGTCCTTATTAATAATTTATAAGCTGCTTCTGGTTGCCTCCTCATTTTTTGGGTTCCTCTGCAATTTTTATATGACATGCTAACTGATGAATGGCCTTTCAAAGAATTTTCTTCATTTCCACGTTATTCTCTCTATTTTGCAGACACCAAGGAAATCAATAAGCGAAAGTTTACCTTCTAAAGAAGATAATAAGATTACATCTTCAAAATCTACCAGAGAGGAAAGTAAGGTAAATGAATCTGTGAAGAAAACTTCTATAAATGGAGATTCACCCGATATCGTTAAGTCAGCTGCACGAACAACTTTGATTGGAAAAAAGTCATCTAATGAGGTTGCTGGTAATGGATTTCCTGGAAGTTTGGTCAAGATTTCCTTCAGTAATCGACGACTAACAGATGCAAGTGTCTCATGGGCCTCACTTCCATCTTCTCTTGCAAAGCTTGGGAAGGTATGGTTTCTGTCCATTCATTATTGTTTTGTCACTCCCTGGATGTAAACCTGGAGACCTCGGGAGTTGGTTTCACAAAGCTGTTAATTTGCATGTCTTGAAGTTGTGTTCCTGATTATATATATACATAAATACATATGTAAGAAAGACCTCTACATATTAGGAGTAATTGTGAAATGCTTTGAGTCTGTTGTGTTCCAATGAACAGAAGTTTCATGTCATGAGGGTGGCTATCATTCAACTTAATTATTTCTTATATGACAATTATCAATACATGCTGATCTTGAAGATATGCAATCTACCGGGATATTGGCATGTCTTGGGAATTCATCAATTCTCTTTTAGTTGAAGACTCTTGCCTTTTAACCCATGAGATTATGTTTGCTGAGTGCATCCTTGTTCTCTCATGGTTTTTGTTGAATCAACATCTTCTGTGAGGTTCTCGGAGCATATACTTACCTTATTTCTTATTGTGGAAACTCATTGACCTGAATAACCAGGAAGTATTGAAGCACAGAGATGCTGCACAGACTGCTGCCATCGAAGCAATGCAAGAAGCTTCTATTGCAGAAACTCTACTTCGATGTTTAAGGTACTTCTCATATATCAATTCTTAAAAATGATCTATTTCCTTCAAGTGAAGCTATAGAGTGCTCTACATCAATTATTTACCCGTTTATAATTAAGAATTATCTCTGCAAGTGAATTAATGCTTTTCTTGGAGTATGATATTTGGATTTGTACTGAGCGTGCATATTTAATGGTATGCTTGCATGGTCAGTCTTGTAAGTTGATGTTTATTAGTTCAGATCAGATCTACATGCTATCATTTAGGAAACATGGTAGAGAAGTAACACCAGCTCTATAGGTGCAGCTCAGGTCTATGTCAACGTAGAAAAAAGTGTTCTCCAGATTAACATCTCCATCTTTGTTAGGCAACACTAGCTCTTACGTGCAATTTGAGTATATACCAACCTAGGGAAAATTGTTGTCTGAATTTGGTGGCTACAGACTGCATAATCAAACATTGCACATAAATACTTTGAAAGTTTGAAATGGACTTGTTGTCTTTGTCAAAAGACCTCCGACGGTCTGACCTGAACTTGTAGAATAATAATGGCGGACAAACATCCAGGTCACTTGCAGTAGAAAATTGAGAGTTAAGATGCTCAAGCAGTTTTAGTTTTGGTTTTCTTTTTCTTTCTTTCTTTTCTCTAGGAGACTAGGACACTCCTCATTGCCAAGAATTCTGGTGTAAGATGGGTTTGTTTGGATGAGAATTGATACCTTCTGGAATCCCCCCTCTTTGAATGCTTCTGGTATTTTCTTTTTCTTCATAGTTTGTATTAATGGAAATGAAAAAGGAACTGAACCTGGTCTCTGTTCTTGTAATATGGCCATAGCTCAGGCTTGGGGAATGACCATTTCAAAATTAGATGTCTGTAATTTACGTATCACAATTCTTATCACCTAGAAAATATGCATAGTATTCCTACTTGCGGATCTTTTTTATGTTGAAGATTGAAAGAACATTTATTTGTTGATCCTTTTTATCCTTAAGAATTAAAAGTGCATGAACTTGAGGAATCAATAGTTCATGTACTGGTTGATTCATTAATCTACTTTTTGGATATGGAGGCAGTTTTGTAGTTAAAGATGGAGGGTGTTCTGGTTTTTGCTTGAGATGGGGCAGTGGTGTGTTGTTCAGGGCATAAGTGTACATGCAATATACCGATTTTTAAGTATAGCTTTATCTTCCTGATGTTGAATGATGCAGACTTGAATGATCATAATCATAATTTATAGCTGATACTTTTGTACTACTAATCATTAACATTATAACTCATCCTTTATATACCAGGCAATGAGGGCAGCACTAGTTTGAATTTGCCATCATTCTGCAAAACTAGCTTTTAACATTCAGAAAAAGGATCAAATGCTAGCTGTATTTGGAATACGTGCAACTGTTTTCAGTGCTATCACTTCAATGGTTATTCAACTTTTTGTCATTGCTGGAAGAAATTATTAAGGCTCTGCATACATTTTCTTTTACTCAGTTTCACCCTCATGGATCATATTACATGGCCAAAAATTGTGATTGTCTTTTAGGGTATTATTCTCCATTGACAATATGTAGTCTTAGATCTCTGCATTTGAAACTGCACATTTAATGTTCTCTAACTGCTTATATTTTACTTGCAGTACATACTCTGAATTGAGTTCGTCAGCAAAAGAAGACAACCCACAGCCTGCCGTAGAACAGTTTTTGTCTCTGCATGCCAGCTTGAATAAAGCTCATCTCATTGCAGATTCCTTGTCAAGAACCCTTTCGGTCGATTCTTCAGATACTGAAGAAACTCCATCAGAAGAAGCGCTGAAGGTCACATCTGATGGACGTAAACAAGCCTCTGCTTGGGTCAACGCTGCATTAGCTACCAATTTATCTTCGTTTACAGTCTATAGCAAACCTGGCAACCAGAGCCCGGTTGCAGCTTCAAATCCTGCTTCAGGCCCAAAGACGACCACCGGTAACCAACCGGTTTTAGTCCTTGACAACTCAGCTAAGAGCACAGCTCCAAAATCACTAACAAAACCCCGCCTGACAGCAAATTCCAAGACCACTTCGGTCGGGACCGTTCGCAGGCCAAGTGATGGGCTGGCTGCTGGTCAGAGCACAAGAACTTCGCTTCCAATAGAGTGGGCTAAAGGAGACAGCCTTGATGAGGCTGTAGAGCTCTCTGAAAGGCTGCGTTTGGAGTCCCAAGATTGGTTCTTAGGATTCGTGGAGAGATTCTTGGACACTGGTGTCGATACCTCAGCTTTGTCAGATAATGGCCAAATAGCTGGGATGTTAAGTCAACTCAAGAGTGTGAATGACTGGTTGGATCAAATAGGATCTAACAAGGATGAAGAAACACCACACATCTCGACAGAGACAATCGACCGCATAAGAAAGAAGATTTACGAGTACCTTCTTACTCATGTAGAATCTGCAGCAGCAGCACTTGGTAGTAGCACACAGTCGTCTCCGACTCCAACAACAGAGTTGAAAGCAAGAAGGTGATGTTTAAAGTAAGGAAACACATTGCATGCCTTGTGCAAAAAATTTGTCCTTCTGTACTGCCAAGCAGTTGGAAGGAGCACATACATATTATATTTGAATGTATATAGTTTTAGTGCAATGAGGTATAGGTTGGGAAAGCAATATTGCTGTGGAGTTGGCATCTGATGTCATGTGTTCTCTCTCTCTCTCTCTCTCTCTCTCTCCCTCTTATCTATTTTTAATTAAATTTGGAGGTTTTTTTTTTTTTTTTTTCAAATACTATAGATTGGAATTGGTTTGTGGAAGAGGGAGGTGGATCTTTAAGTTTCAAACTCTATAGTGATGATCATTATAAGATGAGGAAGTTATATATTGTTTGTCTGAGAAATTATGGCTTGTTTGAGGGTAAATTACAATGATCATTCCTAATGTTTGGTACACGTATGAATATTTTTTTATTGTTTGAGAAATTATCGATATTTTTAATATTTGATAAAATTATGTAATTTTTAAATGGAAATTTGGAATTGTTAAAGTTTGTTTTTGTTGTATTTTTTTTAGAAAAAAATAATATAAAAAAATGGGACAAGGTGGTGGGAAGTTTTGAAAAATTGTAAAAAAATAATTCACTTAGTTCACAAACTCTTTAAAAAAATACATTAAATTATAATTTATAGTTAATAATGGTATTTTAATCAGTTCAAAATAAATAAAAAAAGCTAATAAATTGATTTTGATTAAATTTGCTGTTGCAAATATGACCTCTGTGAGAATGAGGAACGATCTGCTAATCCTCCCAGGAGGGAGAACACAAGGGGAAAAGTCCATGTTGAGGAGGAGAGCCTAAAAGATGTGCCTGCTAAAAGAGTGATTCACATGAAAGCACACAAACCATTGATGGAGAGCTAGATGTGCACATGCTCGAGCTGCGAAAACAGTAATGTGAATTGAACATAAAGCTTGAGTAGAGGATTCCATGATCCACTTTGAACCTATTGATACACATGGACTTCACTTCCTAGTTCCTATATAATGATTCTTTCTTTCTTTATTTTCCTAATTTACACTATTCTATTGGCAATGCAAGTATGTTGGCTATTCACATTTTTTGGACTTCCCTTCTCCCCATTTTCTAACTCCCTTGGCGATTCTCTGATTTCTCCCCATATGCTTAATCAATCCAGAGAAAGTCCATCAGATCGATTACATCATGTAGTTGGTTGGTTTTGACGGAAGACCAGAGAAGATATTTCCTTCGTCTAGCTTTTAGGAATAAATCGACGAGACTTAACGCTATTAGCTTTCTTGCTCAAGCTTTTTTATTGAAATTGATGCACTACTTTCTTGTGGTTGTTGGTCTGGATAGGGCAGGGGTTGAGGGGTGCTGATGATTTTATACCTGTCTTTTGATTTTAACCTGGTGTAATCTATTTGACAAGTGTTCTTTAGAGCTAATCTGTTGTCTGTTTTTTATGGCATCTGAAGTTCCAGAGGTCAAAGTAGTGCATCATCAGGATTTAAACAAGAGAATCCTTATTGCACTGTTGTCCATGCATCTGACTTAGGGCAATTGTCTTTCTTCACAGAACAGCCTATTGAAAATGTATGAGAGTTTCTTGATCCTCTGCTTTTTCTGTTAGTCCATTCATGCAGTAATTTGATGCCTGCTAGACGATGTATTGCTCCTCAGAAGATTCTTGCAACTCATTCTGTGAGGGTGTTTTGCCCCACAAATCACCTTATTAGTTAAACAATCAAAAGTTTGTTTGATCTCTACTGTGTTTAAGATGATTCCGTCTTGTGTTCGTTTTCAGAAAACATAGAGCGTTTTGGCTATGGTATGGCAATTGCCTCTCACGTCTATAGAAGATGCCATTTATCCACTAACGAAGGCACTGATCTACGATAAACTCTTGCGAAATGCTGATGAAAATGCCCAACTTGCAGTTGCATCTTGTTTTAATGAGGTCTCAAGAATAACAACTCCATAATTCCCTTATAATGATGATGATATGAGGGTAAGAAGTTCATCACTTCTTTCAACTAGATGACCTACAGTATTCTTTCCTCTTATCTTTTTCCCTTGTTTATACACATAATACGTAAACAATACAACTTGTCTATGGTTTCTCGTGACAGGAGATTTTCAAGTTATTCATAGTTGTAGTTAGGTCATTGTCTCTAAGACTGGTAGCAATTATTTAAGAGTTTGTAGATTCTTGATATGTTCCTCCCCAATTTAAGGAGGATCAGTGCTGATTCTCCAACTACCCTCCAAGCGATTCAAACCTATGATCAAAGTCATATGTTATTTGTCTTTTTCGATACTATTAGGAAGTTTGAAGAATGATCCCAATTTTTTCTCAATGGAACACATTAGGAGACCATTTGAATTTTTCTTTCTAAACTACTACTTATTCTATTCAAAAACGTATTTGAATTATTTTAAGTTCCTATTTTTCTTCTTTTTCCTTTTGTGTTTTTGTTTAATAAAGATTTATATTAACAACAACAACAACAGGTGAGTTTGGGATTGATTTGATTTCCTCAAACCTAAAACATTGTGAAACCTCGCCCAGCACCCACTAAAAAGCATACCAAACCCGCCTCATTCGGGCCTCAGCCTGACCACCCCAATCCAATTGCCATCTCTACATGAGCATGGTGTCAAGAAAAAAGGAAAAAAATGTCAAAAGAAAGACACATTTGCAAAGTGACAAAGGAAATAAAATAAAGTGAAAATAATTATATAAAAAGGAGGAAGTTGTAAAGCAAGTTTAATATTAATCAGGAATGGATTTAATTAGAAGGTAAATTTGTATTTAAAAATTAATAAGACAACGTAATTCTTTTTTATAATAGTACAGGTCTTGAGAAAAACAGTAGAGAATATTAGTAGCACTCTATTTGTTTTCTAATTATTTTTAATTAGTTAATGATCACGCATTTCGAACTGACAGTGATTTAAGTAAGTATTGCATCAAAATACTTAAAAACATATAATAATTCCACATGTTGATGATGATTAAGATTCTTTCACCACATAGCAGAACTAATTTTAAAAGAGAAGATGAACAAATGCAAAAATACTCCAACAAGACGAACTCTTACAACATAATGAAGAAGAAACTATCATCGACCCCATTCACATGCATTTTAAATGCTGAATCCATGTTCATTTTTTCTTGAATTTGAAGAAGTTCATGTGAAAATGGCAACGCCCTTTATGGAAAAGAAGCACACTCAACAGATCCTTTTATCTTCAATACATTCGCAGTAAAGAGTCATTAATCTGTCAAATGCTTGACTTCGTTCTGACGGTCGTCTTCCCCAGGTCCAGAAGCCACCATTTCCCCTGGAGGAGGGTTGTCTTCTCCATGTTCGGAAGGCGCCACTTCCGCTCGAGCCACACGAGGCAGCATCGAATTCTTGAGAATGGCATAATTTAAGTCGAATTGTGCTTTTAATTTGGAGCAAGCAGCTTGTATCCACTTCTCAGCTACGCTGGTTGCCACACTGTCCTGGTTGTCCCTCTCGTGTTCTTCTATTGCAGGACGAATTTCATCATACAAGGAATTGAGCTCAGAGGTCGTTTTGTTTCTTATTTCCTGCATTGTTGTATTAGAAAGCATACTTCGGTAAAAGTAAGATAGCAAGGACCACAAAAATCAATGCAACATGGAGCCATGAGTTGAATTTTAAATGTACATGTACAAGTACAAGTTTCACTGGGACAGTTAGGTCCATTGCTACACCCAACACTTCATTTGGAATAAATGTAATGAATGTTAGAATTCAAATGAGATGAATACTTGCACAGAAATAGAAGGTTCATGGACTCCTCCTGGAGAAAATATGTAGAATCAGTAAGAAAAATTTGAGAGCCAGCTAGCACGTACCTCGAATCGTCTTATTTCCTTGTGCTTCCTTTGACGCAAATAGTTCAGCAACAGGTTTGGAACTGACATGTTTCTTTCTAGATGTTTTTGTTTTTTGCTTCATATCGGGCTGTGATCTTTTCTTTGAGGAAGGGCTCGGTGCAATGCTATAATTACGGCATGCGGTATTGCTTCGAATACGAGATATCATAGCATTTGTTTGAGAAAACACTGGTTTTCTGTCATCGTAACTAAATTCATCCTCTTTCTTTATGGTAACAACTGATTTCCCTAACACGTCTGCCGCGCTACCAAAATAATGAGATTCTGTACTGGTAACAGGCTCCAACTTGATTTTAGATTCTGTACTGGTAACAGGCTCCAACTTAATTTTAGATCCCGCGCTCTCTTTTGTTTCAGCTGAGTCATTTGGTACGAATGGAAGTTGGACAGGGACTGTTGTAGTAGACCTTGGGAAAGGCTCATCGTCAGCAGAGTCATAGAGGGGAATATTTTCAACAATGTATCTGCAGTATGAAAGCCAGGTTAAAACATACAATCCAGCAACTTACCCTGGACACTTATGTCAGATTTTGCATGATTAATAAGTGCTATGCATCTCAAAAGGTAAGATAAGCTCCATATAACAAAATAATAAATACCAATCTAAAATCCTCGTACGAAGTGGGGAAAAGGTAAATAGAAACATAACATAAAAGAAAAGACTGTTTAGCTTGGAACCATCGGGTCGTCCCACAACTGTAAATACTGGGACGACAGAATCTATCAGCCTCATCATTCACATTCACATTCACCTTATATGCCCTAGTTTCACCCCATGTCCTGCAGCCATTTCTCATTAATACAGCTGATATGAATCTTTCTGATCCTTCTCCCTCTTTCTCATGCCAATAAAAATCTTAACCAGATACTCTTTTTACTTCTATCTTAATCCAAAGCCAAAATATGAACAACCACATGATGACTCAACATCTACTATCTACTGACTTGTTCCTCTCCAGACCTTCATTATAAAAAATAAAGGATTAATGCATACTTTCTGGTGAAACCTCCTTGACAACACATCCTATAGGGTTCTTCGTGGCATCAGACATTTTTACTTCGATTCTTACAATAGCTTTTTCCCCTCACCCCCCCTCAAATCTTAAGAATAGATCCGTCTGTGTCCTGATGAACAAGATTTCCAGACAGCATTGCTTGTATACACAAAAACATTTTGTTCCCACTGAAAAATTTAGTCCTCGCGGCAACAGATGCAGATTCAATAAGAATCTCAGAAACCACAAGTATCTTTCCTATAAAATAGCAATATGTGCATGAAAATTTACCTGGCATCTCCATCTTCCCAAACATGGTTAATCTCCTGCAGCACATTATAGGACAAAAAGGATATTATGGAACTCAATCAAACCATATGATCACATTTTGGCAGCAAAAGAAAGAACTTAAACAAAAGGAAAAGTAGCAGTAGAAGCAGTACTGCAGTAGCTGTATTAGCAGCAGAAAAAAAGAATCAGCCATGTGCAATTTCTGTAGGTGGATTGTGCGCATTAGGAAAATGCAAAACTTTATAGCAATCAAGTCGATCTAATTAGTCTTTGCATAAAGAATACAACTGAAATACACTCAAACTAGGATAAAATACATTTGCTGTTGATGACAAAGTTCATCCTGCACAAGAGCAAAATGCGATTTGAGGTTCAGCAAGCAAGAAGAATGCGATTCTTCACCTTTTTAATGCATTGGACTCACTATTGTGGTAAAAAAAACACTAATGCTCCCAGCTGAACAAGATGTTCATGAGTTATAGAAGCAGAATACAGAACATCTCCCCTAAGAAACTAACATAGCAACTAACTATATCTCATGGACAAACTGTGCAATATGCTCCTCTCTGATGGCACTTGCACACTTAGAGTTTGTTTGGGGTGAAAACTAGATCTATAAGAAATATAGAAGTAAAACAGAAATATATAAGAAAAGCCTTTGCGTTTGGTTTGGAGGAATAAATGTAAGGGAAGTAAAGGCAAGATGTATATGAATCTCCTCTGGAGCCTGATTCCGTTTCCATGCAAAATTAGGCAAGCTTAGACTGCAAAAAATCCCCTTCAATTTTTGCTTATCATATTTATCAACAAAAACAATTTTCATCCAAATGTACTTTATTGATTTATCTTCCCCCTCCTTATCTCTCTTCTCCGACTAAAAGATATTTCAGTTTTATTCTTGATTTTTGCTAGAAGAATTATTACGTATTGTATTATCCATAAAACAAATT
This sequence comes from Sesamum angolense, assembly GCA_034509725.1. Lineage (NCBI taxonomy): Eukaryota > Viridiplantae > Streptophyta > Magnoliopsida > Lamiales > Pedaliaceae > Sesamum > Sesamum angolense. The sequence goes on along the minus strand of JACGWL010000014.1, from coordinate 5,527,273 downwards.
TTCTCATTTTAATTTTATTCACTTTACTACAATATTCATTTAAATTATAAATTTACTAGAAAAGTTTTTTAAAATTATTCCAACAGTAACTTGTTCATTTTCTTCCCCAGACTATACTTTGCTCTATTTAACTTCTCATATACGCATTTTCCTAGTGCTGCTAAAACATATTCAACTCTATTCTTGCTTTTTGCTATAAATTCTATCAGTCACCATACTAACCATAAACACAAATTTTTAATTTACTTTGCCAAAGAATTTTTTCAGTTTTGATTTATAAATTATTAGGAGCAATTTGAAATTGTTTTGATAATAATTGTTCATTTCTAACACAGATTAAAGAGAAAAGGACTAATTGGTACACCTATAAAATTTAATCTTCTCCATCCTCTTTAACTCATTATACCAAACAAAGTAAGTATTTGAAGTTTACTTTTGGATCATATCAAACAACTTAAGAAAGAAATTAATATTCTTCCCCTAAGTAAAGCAATTCACTTGTCGTTCCCCTTTCCACACATGGAACCAAACTGCCTTAAACAATGTAACAATGTTTTTGCCACCCTAAATAAATGAATGAGATCTATCTTAGGATGACATGCTATATACTCATGTGCAAGCATCCAGCACTAGGACATGCAACACAGATTTGGCGTTAAAAAACAATAACACATGATATCACTAGTTCGTAATTGCAATGCTAGATAGTTAGTAACATCTAATATATAGCCTTAATGGTTTGATTTCGTGAATGCAGCTCATATGCATGAAAGAACATTTAGGTTAGCAGTAATTACGCTCCTTTCTCTTGAGATTTGGTGTAATTACATGTAGACCCATGTGATTTGGAAAATTACATCTGGTGCTGAAGTTTGCTTCCGTTTAACAAATACGTTCCCCGTTAGTCAAAATTCACCAAACTTACTGATATTAACAAACAAATATGATAAAAATATATATTTACCCCCAATTATTATTGATTTATTACAGGTCAAATAAATCTTTTTATGACCAAATTACCTTAAAACATTTTTCACACATTAATGCATGCAAGGAAGTATATCTTCACTCTTATAAGGTAGCTTTGTCAAAACAAAAAAAAAAAAAAAAAAGAAATTGTTTGACCTGCAATAAATTAGTAATAAGTCAATCGATGGCAAATATCAACTTTTACTCAGGCTTTTTGTTAATATCACTCATAGAGGGATCTATTTGTTAAACGAAAGCAAATCTCAAGAGTACTAGATGTAATTTTTCAACTACGTGTAATTACACTAAATCTCAGGGGAGGGGAGTGTAATTATCCCTTTAGTTTAAAAAATTGCATTCAACAAGATTTTTGAAAGAAGATAAAAACCTGGAAGCCATGAGACTTTGCACCAAGAAATACAGAACAGTTAGCTGCCCCACACAGACATCGAACGGCGACCCGCCATACCATTCAAAGTTATAGTCATAGGCAAGTTCAGTTCCAACAGAAATATCTATCTTTGCAAATATTCCAACTCTCGTCTCCCCCAACACAGTCCATTTTCTTGTCTCACAGTTAGGTTCGCTGTACATCAAGTAATAAATAAGTTTTGTTAGTTTATCTCTGCATGTGCCGCATTATAAATAAACTTCAACCACTTCTCCATCTGCTTGACTTACCATGAATGATTTATAAATCTTGCAAAGCTTCCTTTCTTGGTAGCATCAATAAAATAATTTGCATTTAGAGAGATTATATAGGCGTCCCTAAGACCTGCATCACCTAATGGATAAAGGTATGAGCAATAATCAACAAAGAGAGATTAAAATGCTTATATCAAGCTGATACTTGACCTTGAGCTTCATAAGTCTGGGATCTTTGCTTTGCTTCTTCAGATGATATTACTTCTCCGCAATACTCAATAATGAATTGTCCAGCCTGATCATAGAGTAGCAGAAAAGAAATGCTAACTGGTAATGGAATTGAGAGCTCAATATTCTACTAAACAAAAGCGAAAGCTTCAATACTACAACTTATCATTGGTGTTGCAAGCCAAATGTCATTGTGAAACACATGATATTTCCTGATAACATTTCATGATAATCTATTTCTCATGAATCAGAAAATACAGACCAATATGTCGAGGACTCACGGAAATTGTTAAAAAGATGAGCTTTGACCAAATGACTTACCTTCATATTCTGATCAGCTAGAAGACCCCAACCGCGTCCTTCAGTTAAAAACAACTTTGTCTTTGCATATTCACATTTCTGAAATTTCTGTGAGCAAAAACAGTGGCAAGTTGAAATGAGATCCTGAAAATCATCCCACCCTAGGAAGCACAAGATTCTAGAGAATTCAAGAAAACACTTCAAAGAAGCAGGTTGCTGCATCTTGTTGTTGATTAGGGCCAACTATCAGCTCCTAGGAGAATTTTTCATATTCCTTCCAAAGAACTGTAAGGTTAAAGAGTTCCTAAATATGAGACAAAACAAGAACCCAAGAGGAAATAGATTTCATCAAAAGTTATCCTGGATAGATCATACAAATACTAAATACTCTAAATCCGCGAACAGTTAAAACAAGTAATGCTTGAGTGGTGGTAGATACTAGAAGGATACCAGTAACGATATCTTATGATGATCATGGCTGATAAAATTAAGACAGCAGTCATCTAAGAAACAAAAGTTTCTGCAATAGCTCCATGATTTTCTTCCTATCCTATCAATATTGATCAAGATACTTACTTCTAACTTCTTATGTAACTTATTGTTGTAGTATAATATCCAAAACTATTCTCCAAGTCAACACCAGCTAGAAATAAAGTAAAAAAAATTGAAAAGGAAACTGCCCTTGCATGAGGAAACCGTGTCAGACAATCTTTCCATGTATGCTTGAAAAATGAAAGGTTTGGCATGCCAAATAGAATAACATTTAAATCAGAAAGCCAAATGCAAATATCAGCAAAATGAATAAAAAATAAGGATATGGATATCTTAAGAGTTCTCAATTCCCAGTCATTTCACAGGGAAAGATAAAAGAAACAATAAGGTAAACTTAAGGAAGTCGATACTAAGAAGAACCCTAAATCTCTAAAGGCATCTAAATTGCTCAATTTGAGTGGAGGCGATCACCTTATTGCACTAGCTTCATACTTAACCATCTCTGAAATCAAAAGATGATTGTAGTCTATATACTTTATCTCACCTGATTCCTGCAGTGCTCACCGCAAGGGCAGTATCCTGGTGTGCATTCAGTGCTGGTTAGTACATTCAGACAGGTTTCGCCACAGGCAGTTTCAGGATTACAGGCATCATACTTGCATTCACAGACAGCAATATCCTCTTCTTTCAATTTTTTGTGTCTGAGACAAATAATAAAATAGAGAAAATGAAAAAAAAAAAGTAAACTTTTTATTAATTACATTTCCTAAGAACAATTTTTATAGGCAACTAGTCCAATTAGCTCATACATGTGACTAACTGAAATCAAATGGACCATCAGGTAATGCAACCATCAATATATTATGCATTCAAAATGTCTGCAACTGAAGTTTGCTGCCCTTGAGAAAGGAAACCTTTTAAAAACAATGATGACATAATTATGTAAACAGAACAAGTTTCCAGGGTCGCATGTGGACATGCTAAAATGAAGATGATCAAGAGCATGATGTGCAACTCAGAAACATCTTTCAGATTAAAAATTGTTGAAGCTTCATATGTTACTGAGACAGGTCTCATTCCAAAACACATGGGCAAGCAAGTTAACTTTTCATGGCACAGGACTTCAGAGGATTTCATAACCTGTACATGGATATACCCAGGGACAAAAAGGAAGTCCAGTGATGATCATTAGTAAAGGCAAATAGAGATAGTAGCTAAAGGGTTATGTAAAACTTCATAAATACACAAATTATATTTGGCCGACAATAAAAATAGACCTGTGTTCTCAATTTCGACCAAATCAATCTAATTCTTCAATTCATTAAGAATTTTATTGGCAACCAGCACCAGCGATTTTTAATAACTCAAAATAGTTTACCTTCCCTGTCAACAAAACATGACGGGATAAAGATAAGGGAGGGACAGGTACTAGAGGTAGATCAAGTTTTATTAATGAGAATCACCACCATGGGAACTTAAATAAAATGTCATTATCATAACAACAAAAAACAGATCTTAAGTTGTCAATTTTGAGCATCAATTGATTTCATTCTTCCACTGATTAAAAATTTCTTTCTGCCACTGCCATCAGCTATTTCTTTAGAAAACAAGAATAGCACTAGTTCTTTTGTGTCAGCAAAAGATGAGCGATGAGACAACCAAAGCAAGAAAAAATGTTGAAGGTAATCAATTCTTTTTTCACAAAGAATCAAACAGGAAGTATAAATGAGGTGTCCGGAGTTTGTAAGTCTAACATTTCTGAAAGCAAAATAAGGGGTATCATTTTATATGCTGGGAATAGATAACATCATAACAATTGCTTGCAAATGAAACATAAATGAGCCATTGAGGAGTAGAGTAATAGATGCAGTTACTGATCATCAGAACAAACTATGGCTGGTAAAAAGAAACCACCTGACATACAATATCTGAATTTTAGCACTTGCTCCTACATGATACACAAGGAGAAAGCAAATAATTTATAATCGAGAAACCAAAAGACAATTTATTTGGAAAAAGTTGACTAATTTGCAAAATCTAAAGGGTTGAACACACATACACGAAAAATCTCTAGAGTCTAGGTATGGCTTGAATATTATACCAAACATCCAAGAGGCGTTCATTCAACATTCTACCTTAGCATATTAAGAGAACACATACTCACCCTGAACCTGAACAATTCAAAGCAACAATATCAAGAATGAAAACTTACTTTCTGCCTGAGAAATCATTTTGTCTGATATGCACAAACGGGGGAACTCCCTCTAGTAGTTGGACCTTCAAAACAAGAAACATTGAGTTGTACAAATAATTCAACACAATGAATAGGAAATGCTTAATTAAAAATAGATCCACCCTTTCACATGTTTCAAGATAATTACAAAGAAAACACTATGGCACCTCCCCCCCCCCCCTTTTCTTACACACAAGCAGGTTTAATGTGTTTCTAAAATTTCACATTTCTGATTTTGGTTTTAAAAGAAATGGGAGCAGACCATACTAAAGCTACATTCCTCAAAACTTGAGTGCAAAAGCAACTTTTACCTCTTTATTCTGCCTCGGTTAAAGAAAGAAAAGTAAAATAGCTCTTTAACTCCCAAAGAAAAAAAATAAACATATAAGTAATCTGGCTTTCAAGTTTTCCTTAGCTTCCTTTCTTTTGCTTTCCTTTTTGACTTTTCTCACAGTTCATTCTATACTCAAAAGGAGAAATCACATGGAAGAAAGATCATTTTTTTATGTTTCCTGACAAGGAAAAGTAAAAATTGTAACAGGGAACTCACAACAAGAATCTCAGGTGATTAATATTTATACTGAACTTAGGAAGACAGATGAGCAAGGAAGAAAAGACAAGCTTAGGCAAACAGAAAGAAAAAGTAAATTAGTTATGGGTCAATGTTGTATTGTATGTTAAATACAGATACAATAGATAATTTCATCCATAAATAAATGGATAGTAATCTGTATTGGCACACATAAACAGTAAATTGATTCATCACCAGTCGAGATCGTGGTTTATCTGCGTATCTCACTAAGATTCATTTATAAAACAGGGAGTTCCAGTCAATATCCACAATTAATTTGGGATGTAGAATAACCATTCTTTACTAGCAATAGGACATTAGTGCTATATTCAAACCCAAAAGTGACAAATAAGGTTGAACTGTGAATGCCGACTTCCTTCATTTCACCTAGTACTCCTTGCTCCAGTTAACCAATTGTTTCACTTGTGAAGACCCTAGTACTCCTTGCTCCAGTTAACCCAATTGATTCACTTGTGAAGACCCTCCTCACCACCTTTCCTCAATTTCCTCGCCTTAATTCTTTCATTTGTTTAATCACAGCCAATCTTTCGATCCAGCTCTACTCACCAATACCAGAAGGCACAGGTGAAGAGAAATAACAATCTTCATTTTCTGGGAGGAGAGACGGATCAACAATAGATGAAATAGAAATTCAATAGCTTGTTTAACTTCGTGTAAGCAGATGATTTCTTTCTCATAGACTAAGGATCTGTAATGTTCATAAGATCCATTATGGCTGCATTTGATCATAGTGTCTAAACCACAATCCTCTTATAGGCAATTAAGTAATATTTAGTAGCAATACAACTTCTATCTTAGTATTCTTTCCCATCATTTCTTGTATATCATTCCTCGACTTTATTATACTAGCTATTAATTATTTGAAGTTACATTTTAACATCTATCTCTCGATCGTCCTATTTTTACTTATGGCAGCAGTGGAAGTAGCAATACTCAAACCTTTAATGAATATGAAAGACTCATTTTCTTTCTAATAAAACAATAAAGAAGTAACATTCTCCTAGTTTATTAACTAGAGAGAAATTCATAATAATATTTTTGACATACAATGGTGTCAAACCGTAGTTGTTAAAGGCACATGGTGCATAATGGCACAAAGGTGCTTTGGAGCCATGGCGAACGGCACAAGCGTGCCTTTTTGAAGCATGGCACCTATTTGCATAAATAATTTATATTTTTATATCATTAGTATTTTACCAAAATCAACATATTCAAGATTAGGCTATAATCTTTTAGCCAATAGATTCAAGAAAAAAAGCAGATTTGTTAACATTCAGCTTGGTTTTTCCTTATTTTATAGGAAGCCCAGCATTTTAAGGCTTGGCTTCATCCAGAAGTGCCATGGAACGCCTTGCGCACTACAAAAAAAGCACCATGGCTGCACCAGGTGAAATCCCAGCGAAGCCGGGCTCACCCCTTTTGCGCCATGCGCCATGGTGTGCCATTTATATCTAACATCTATGATCAAAACCCAACGACATAAACAAAGAAAGAAATGAGAATTGCTTACCGTATTTGATTCACTTTGCATACTGGTTTATTCACCTTGAAAACAATCTGCCAGTTTGGAAAAAGTTGAACATATAACTATCAGACCCCATTCAAATCAGTCATGCATTCCAGAAAAAAAACACATGTGATGAGCAAAGCAGACACATGAATCTTAGCGGTCAGCAATATCTTTATATACTTTTGTAAACTGGAATCAAGTGTGAAAACCATCAAATTTGCAGCAATAGCTTCTCAGACAATATAGCGTATAGTCTCAGAACTACAGAATGAAACATTAACAAATTGAAATGACACTAACGTGAGTAAAAGAAAAAAAAAACTATAATAAGTTAATACATAATTAAGCATGTGGTTTACATGTTTAGTCCGAGCAAAAGCTGTGGATGTATGGAACTGGGACGTGATTATGCAAAGAAAATTAACTCTTGATTATAGATAGAGTTTCATGACATCGACTATGATTTCTAGGTTAAAGTGGAGAAATTGCCTTGTTTGGTTTTGTTTCATTTTCAGTTCTTAATTTTCAGTATTTTCAAGTGACTTATTTCAGTATTGGGTTTCAATTCAAACTCCAGATTCACCAATATATGTCATGCATCCAACAAAAAGTACATACAAATGCACTAATTTTGAAGAAAAATGATGACCCATTTTCGATAAGAATACAATGTAATTATGTAAGTCACAAAATTCACAAATGTTAGCATTAAATGTCCCCTTAACTAGATCACACTGCCATGCAACGTGTACAACCACCAATAACAACTCCAAGTGCAAGTATGTAAACAGATGCCAACATGGCCAAGAGCATAATGCGCAACTCAGAAACAACTTTTAGAGCAAAGATTGTTGAAGCTTCATAAAAGTAATCAAAAGAAAACATAAAAGAGCAGTCGAGGAGTAGAGTAATAGATGTGGTGGTATTATCTAAAACTGATTAACAAGACAAACAAACTATTGGCTGATTGGTTTGATTCTAGTAATAAGAATGCAGAAACAAAGAAACCGCTTGACATTCAATATCTGAATTGCAGAAGTTGCTCCTATATGGAAAATCTAAAACTAACTCCCAAAAGAATGGAGCAGACATGAACAACATCAGTTTTAGACTAGCCTTCCTCCTCCATTCACCTGGAACATATCAATGCATTGCTTCTTAACCAATTATCCTTCAATTACTTAGAAGGCCATCATATAAATAAGAAGGGCATGAATCATTGCAGACACACAACAGCCAAAAGTGACAGTTTCTTAAAAAAGACCTTCGTACTTTGTAATGTTGATCGCGGTTCTTTATAGGCAAACCTTACTCAAGCAATTATATCATGAAGTCACCACTACAAGTATACCCACACAAAAAATATGATAACAAAGTATAATCTCCACACCGACCCAAAAATACATCAAATGAAGAAACCCTCTTCACCAAAAATTCAAGAAATGAAAAGAACGGTGGTTTTGTGGTCTTTTACCAGCGGGTTTTTTCTTTCTCGGATTTCTGTGTTGTACCCAACCCCCGCCGCTGCTTCTCCTGCAGATGCTGCCTTGCACAGGGGCACCATCAGGCCCCGTCACGTTCGCCACCTTGAGTCAGCCATCCTTGGCGCACTTCACCGAGGCTTCGTGTGGAGATTGGTGAAGGAAGAAGCCCTTCACCCCTGTTTTTCTCGGTTTTCTTTCCTCTGTTTTTTTGGGTATGGGTAAGAAGGGATCAGAGGAAATGGGAAATGAACATGAGAGTGTGAAAGCATGCGAGTGTGCTGGGAAGAGGACAGTGATTTTGAGGGGTTTTACCGGTCGTTTTGCTCCTTGATTTTGCCGAGCGGTGAGGCGGGGTTGATGGTGGACTTCTGAGCGGTGATTTGGAGAGTTTTTACAAACTAGAGTGAAGTTGACAGGAACAAGGAAATGGGTATGTTTATACTTTTTTGTAAAGGAAAAATAGCATTTTTAGTCTAACTCTTATCATTTTTTATTTCATTTATTATGGGATTAGCTATTTTAATCTCATAATTTATAAAAAATAGTAGTTTTGATCTTCATGCAGTTTTTATTCTATAATTTAATAATATAGGTCACGTGCCTAATATGTCGCCGCTAAAAATATTTTATTGGAAGAAAATTTAACCCTTCTGTCAATTTAGTCTACTTGATTCACTTATACAAGATATAATTATTTGTGTTACTTCTATTTGGCTTCAACTTATAAGAATATGGGAAGGAAAAGATTTAATTTTTATGAGAAACTTGATAAATCGTTATATTTTTTTGCACTAATTTCCTTAAAAATTTATTTTTTTCCCTTCAAATATAATTATATTTTTTTTCCAAATATAATGGTATTTGTGTTAAAATAAATAAATAAAATGGTAAGTGCAAGATTTATTTATTGTATTTCCTTTAAGAGGACACCGCAAATAAGTTGCATTCAACATTTCCTTTAAGAGGTATTAACACAAATTTTATTTTTCCCTCACGTATAATTATATTTTTTTTAAAGAGGTATTTGCAACTTATTTGAGATGTAAGATTAAATATTTTTCATCTAAATACAATAGAAGTACTGGAGAATTCTCAAAAATTGTATAAATATAATCTCAAAAGTTTTTTTTTTTTAAAAGAAAACACAATTTTACATTTCTAAAGGAGGTTTAAGTAAATTAGCTGTTTTTCTCACAATTCACATAATTCTTACTAGCAACAACTAACGATAGCATGTACTTAAGATGAGCATTAAAAAGCTTTTAGAACAACAATTGTTCATCTGTTACTGAACCTTAAGCACAAGATAATAGATAGCAATTCTGGCATCAATGTACTGATCTGCTTCTGTCTACTGAATTGGGTGGAGGGTAATCTACCAGAAGAACATTTCATGTGCACCAACGATGATTCAGAGCGCTTTAGGCTTTATCCGTAATGCGCCTAATAATGTTTCAAACATTCAGAGGCAATCGAATAATGTAAAACATGCAGCAACGGAACGGCTAGCTATCACTACTCCTTTGTAAGATTCACTTTGTGATTGTTCCATATCAGTGAACATAAATACATCTCACAAAGGGATCAGATAGAATAAGAGAGATGATGAAAGTGAATATTACCCTGGGGAAACCGATACGATAAGCCAGGCATTTAGAATGACTGCGTAGAATTATGCTTGTCGATGTTTATATTTTTCTTTAATTAAGCATCATGCTATTACAATTTCCTCTAAGCAATAATAGTGTCTTCACAAAGATTCACATATGTACTTGGAATTTCAATTCCTGGGGTGTTTGTGCTTGGGTTCATCATCAGAGTGAGAGTTATTACAACGCTTCACGAAGGAATCCAATGTCCTTTGTTTCAAAGGGCTGCATCCTGGTTGATCAACTGAAACTTCTAGAGAATTTTCATGGCCGTCAAGCATCTAGACATTAATGGCAAACAATCAGCTTTCACTTCATGCAAAATATAAGGAAAAGAGACACCAATTGACCGTAAACGGCTGTAGGCAACAAATGAAAGCATTAGTTCTCAGCTTGAATATTGGATTTAATGGAAGAAAGTAAAAATGAAAGCATGTAAGCTACATTATTGCGTTGCCCACTGAAATAATGTATCAGTAATCAATATTATTTCAAATACAGTCTGAAATCACGTTAAATGGATTCTTATGAGTATTCCTTTGTGTTTCCTTTGAGAAAACTCTTCCTCCCAAGGTCCAAAAGCAGTATAACCAATTAATAATCAGTGCAGTCAAGACAGACATTATGGCTTCCCACATCCCTCGAATACACGGCAATAGCACGACGGTCTGGTGACATTTTATTTAATTGAAGGGATTATAAAGCTCTAATGCAGAGCATCAGTAAGTAAATAAAATTTTGGATGGTTGAGTACCTGTCCTAGATTTTCCAACTTGCTCTGAATGACATCCCTGAAAATGTCAGCCAAGTTACCACTGCTTTCTCAAATTGATATAGTAGTTTAGCTATAAATAGAAATGGAACTAAAAGAAAAGTCATACAACTAAACATGGCATCTGTAAGAATGTGAGGAACATAAAGTACCATATTATATCGTCCACCGTGTCGCTTGCTAGCAGATAGTATATATTGACTGATGAAACCTGGAAAAGAAGCACCATTTCTCATCTGGAGCATAAGTTTATAAGAAAAAAAATACAGTTCAAACATCACAAATTCTGAAAATGCGGAGAGTGACAGCTCAATTTGTTGAAAAAAATGTGAAGACAGCGAGAAATATGGGACCTTTGACTATGCAAACTATCAAACCATAGATTCTATGTGATCACATAATTAAGCTTAATCATAAAATAGATTTCAGAATGTGTGAATCAGTTTTAAAGACACCATGACAAAACCAAAATATTCACGTCGATAAACAGAATTATCTTCCAACAATTTAAGTATATTTAACAACCAAAATCCCTTATACAACGTCCAAGGTATCTTGAAGTGATTAATGTTACAGGGCTGCCTTCCGCCTAGTAACCAACATCTTTTGAGTCATTGTCTAAAGATATATGTACGAGACCTTCCCATTATGAGCCAATAATGTTACCTGACCAATCCTATGAGCACGATCTTCCGCTTGAATAATGTCCCCCGGAGTCCACGATAACTCTGCAAATATAACTGTGCTAGCTGCTGTCAATGTCAAGCCAACACCTCCAGCTTTGATGGACAACTGGACATCCATAATTGAAAAGTAATGTCATGGAAAGCATAGCAAAACAACAATATAACACATTATAAATTAACATAAGCAATACCACTGCAGCCTTCACTGAATCTTTCTCCTGAAATTCTGTCACTAAAGCTTGCCTTGATGCTGCTGGCGTGCTGCCATCAATCCTTATGCACCCAACTTTTTTCTTCTGAAAATATGACCATGAATAACGCACGAGTATTTATATAACAGAAAAATGGAAAGCCAGGGTCTTACCAGAAGAAATTTGTGTATTGCGTCGATCATAGGTTGATGATGCGCAAATATTAGAAATTTGCAGCCTGCCTGTGCAACTTATTAGGCACAATGCGAACATACACATGAAAGCAACATAATGGAAATGACAAAAACGTGGAAAGCAATTATGTATAGAAACTAAACAAGCATCAATTAGATGACAAGGAGCTTGACTCAAAATACATTCTAAATGAACTTCTAGACACGGAAGTCCATTTGGGAAATCTTTACATGTTTGGTTGTTAATATTAAATATTTAAATGAACTTCTAGTTTAAGACACACCTCTAAAAGTCTATTTACTGGAAGTGAGAATTGGCTTTCCAAAATGCATTTCCCTTACCTTTATCCTGGAGATTACTACAAGTCGGCATTTTCAATCTTATCCTCATTGTTACTTGAATTACCAATATACCCTTGTCACTATATGCATATACATATAGATATATATTATGTATATAAGAAAGAGGTCAAATATGTTGGCACTTCTTAAACAACCTAACTGCAATAATAAAAAAACACAGAAATGTCGATAATGAAATTAAAATTCAACAATCACAAACCTGGTTTCAATCTTATCAACAGAACTTTACCTTATTAAAATGCAAAATAGTACAACACCCAAAATTAGTCTGATGGAATCCATTATATAAAAGCACTCAATCCAAATATTATTCCATATCTAAAATGGGTATAATACTAGATAAATCTGGGTACAATCGTCCAGCATGGACTAATAAGTTCTCATGTCTACATCTAGAGCATGCATATGGTGTCTGTCGATACCAGATGCCAATTTAAAACTTTCGAAGATAACTTGGTAACCATGTTGAGAATCATGTATTGATTCTCCAAATACTTGTAAATGATTCTCAACTCACGATTCTCAATAAGCCGAATAACCATGTCATAAGCCTAAAGTCAGCTTCCAGAATAACTGCTATAAAATTTAGTATAAGCAAAAGAATCTGTGCCAAAGGCATAGACATCTCATAAGCCTAGAAGTCAGCTTCCTTAACAACTGCAACAACTTTTAGTCTTAACGAAACTTTGGACAAGAAACTTTAGTTCAAAACAATATGGTGATTTCCCCCCATGTTGAGAAGTGTTGATAATAGAAGATTAACTCTACCTAATAAATAGATGAGCTTCTTCATTCAAGTTTGACGTCAAGCATTCTCAGCAAGAGAGGAGAAAATATATGAGAAGATGATGTTGAAAATATTATACCTCAATTATGGTCCCAAGATAGTCCAGAACAGCTGGAACCTTCGCTTCGGCAGAATCAGTATAAATCTGGAGCATATGGAATGAAATGAATTAAAAGGTAACTGTGAATGGAAGAAATATTTCCGCTAAAGCAAAGAAAAAAGTGGATCAGAATTAATCAATCAGGCAAACATGAAAGTATGATATCAATGCAAACTTGAGTGGTTGGTATCAATAAAATTTTGAAGAAGAATTTTTCCGCTTGAACTTGCAATCAATTAGTTATAGTCATAGCTCATCAGAAAAGATCAAGAGTATGACACTGAACAAATTCAAAGTTCTAAACAAGACTCCACTTGAAAATCCACAGATTCTCCTCTGTGGAAAGAGAATACAGAACAAAAGAAACAGAAACAAACAATTAGGCAAATGTGAATGGTAAATATCAATCTCTGAAGAACTATTCAGCTTGAACTTGCAATAAAGTTATAATTACAGCTTCAGGGAAAAGATAACAAATACGAGAGTGAAAAAAATTAAAATTTTACACAAATTTTCACATGAAAATCCACATATTTCCTCTTTAAAAGATAATCAAGAGTGATTAATCTACGTTCTAACAGCAGCCTCAATGCAGTTTCTCAACTTTATTTTCTGAATAGAACAAATCAATCAGGCAAACTTGACTGGTAGATATTAATGAGATCTTGGAGAAGAATTATCCAGATTGAACTCGCAACCAAGAAGTTATAGTTGTAGATTAAGTTAAAAAAGGATCACAGATATGAGATTGAACAAACTTAAAAGTTTACAAGATTTCACAAGAAGATCGACGGAGTCTCCTGTGTATAAAGACAACAAAGAGTGATTCATCTATGTTCAAGAGAACCCTCCATGCAGTTTCTCAAATTCATTACAAGAGTCAAGACCGTTAGATTTCTTCTGTATCTAGAATCACATGACAAAACTAAACAAAAGAACGGGAAAAACAATTCCATTCCAGACTAATTTCAAATATGTAACCAAACAATGGGCCAGAAGGACTACTTCACATACCACAACAAGAAGATAATTGTTAATCTACTTTTCTCTGTTTTTAACATAGATGCTTTATAACATTGTTAAGACTGGATTGCCTAGAGCCATCATAATACTTTGAGATTCTATGAGTTTGATAAGTTAACTTTCCTGGCTTTGGGGATGCTTGGCAAAGCATGTAGCAATGGTTGGTATCAAGGCAACCGGGCAGGGAAAAATATATTTCTCATATTTCTATCTCTAGATTAAATTCAGTAGGTAATATACAATGAGCAGAAAATTATTCTTTACCTGATAAAAAAATTAGAAAACAATTAGTGACATGCAATTGAACTTTTAAGACAGGAGAAACAGTTAAGCAAGTTCAGAAGGAAATAAGCTAGTTCAAATGTTAGGGGGCATAAAATTGTTGTGCCATTTAAAAGTAAGAAATCAAGAAACAAGAGAACTCAGGTGAGCTTCTTTGGCAGGCCTACCTTATTGATAAGATTTTTCTCTGTGAACTTGAGTGACTCAGCTTCTTCTCTGGACTGGCATGATTTAATTTTTAATTTTACCACCTCCAACTGTAGGAAAAGAATCACTAATTGGATTACTCCATTGATTTAAAGTATTTCAGGAACCAGTCCACATCTTTAAGAATACTGTACAGAGTAAGCATCTAACAAATGTTATGTAAGATGAAGAGCTTGTCATTTTCTTGAAAAGTACATAGAGCAGGTTGAATGAAGATAAGTTACAGCCCAGATGGTTCAACAATAGAACAGAACATAGCAGGACAACAGGGAATTATAACATCATATTACAGAAGAAATGTTGTGCTCATCAGAGAAACCCAAAAGCACATGAAATTCTCATCACCTCGCGGAATAGTGCATTTATCTGCCTCATTTCGTCCTGCCCCAATTCCAAGAAAACCTGTTAAGTAAGAAGTAAAACAGAGCAAATGAGTAACTTTAGTCACTCAGAACTCCGACAATCAAGGTCCGAGGAGTTTATACCATAATTAAAAGTCGAAAACAGAGGAGATATGCAACTTGAAGCAAGTTCCATACTCAAAACCACCATGTATTACAAGATAGAAGAGGAATTTTATTGCTCACTCTCATATAGCAGCTGGTATACTAAGTTATGAGTGAAAGTTTTGATTTGACTCAAGTGAACAACCAAACTTTCGTTTGGGATTGTGCATTTGGCTTCAAGACTGGATTTCTAGATTCAAGGACTTGAGATCTTGGATTTAAAAGCAATAAGTTTATCAATCAATAGAACAACAAATAAGTATATAACAAAAATACCAAGCACGGATGGATGAAGAAAAGGGAAAATACTGAAGAGGAATTTAAGTGACCTACAAAGATTTTCAGATACCAACTGAAAATGTACAAAAACTATACAACATAAACCATCAATTTAGTGGCAATGGGATTCGGATTCACACAAAAGAATCCATGTTATGTTCTCAAAATCCATTACAAAGGTTTGGGACCAACATAAGATAAACAATCCAGTTAAAAGCAATGAATTGCGGTATTATAGAATTCAAGGATGGAAAAAGTAATTAACAAATATCACTGAGCAATCAAGTTACACACCTGTTGCCTGCGCTTCACAGGAAGCTCAGAAAGAACATCTTTCTTGAGTCTTCGAATCATTAACGTCGCTTTTATCAAATTATGCAGCTCTTCATGATTACTTGCACCTTGATAGACTCCAAAAATACCCTGAAAAACAGAGAATATTAAGTTTATTAGGTCTATCATACCTAGAAAAGGATATAATAGATATGTCAGGAACTTCCACTTACACCCTTGCAATAACGACCACCATATTCATGAACGTTCTTATACACCTCCGGATACAAGGCTTGCAACTGCAAGCAGATACCAACTGTCAATTTGAAGCATAAACCGGGAGTTTAACTCTGAAAATTATGCTTAGCATACCTGCTTGAATAGTTCAATTGGTCGTGACAATGCAGGAGTTCCACTGAGCAAGATCGCATATTGAGCTTTCTATAGATCATCAGCATATTGACATGAAAATTGAGGAAGAAGGGAACAAGGAGAGAGAGAGAGAGAGATCCATTATTTCATAACGGCAGTAATACAAACATGAATCTTTAAAGAGAAAATGGGGAATATAGGAGGAAACAAAACCTTACCAACATAACAAAGAAACAAATATAAACTTGTCTCTCAAACCTCACTTTCTTTCCAGTATTATTTTTATTTGTCAGAGAGATTGAATAAACAACCTGAGCATTTTGGCCATAAGCAGGACAAATCCTTAAATAGTATTTAGAACCACTCCTGCTTGATATTATTCATATGTATATTCTATCAACGATGCAAGTCACAAGATATCCATGTAAAAGAGGAAAGAGCAACCTGCAATATGGGAAGGGAAGCACTTGTTCGTTTTGCTTGAGCATTCTTCAGGAAATGTGATTCATCTGCAATCACAACCTGAATGCCAAATCATGATTCGTCAAAAAATAACCTGTTAATGATAATTCTTAGAAGATTTATACAATTGCATCAAGCATGATGCAATCACTATAAAAGGCTGCCTTAACAAATAAAAAATTGCGTGTTGAAAGTATGTTGATTTATCTTCTGTACAGTGAGTATATAGTGTATAGTTCTTAGATTAGTTGATTCGTGATTTATGGGGATCTAATCCCAAATTTCTTGAGATTGATTTAGAGGTCAAACTTCCCTAATTAGGCACACAGTTGTTCATAAATACTAACATTGTAACGGTCAATAAGATACGGTGCGCAATTCTCAAACTAAGCAATTTATACAAATGAGCAGAACTGAGGTTTTCATGCATCTACAAAAAGCCATCAGCTGGTAGTTTGGTTTATCCAAAGGCAAAAATGAGTAATGGCCAAAAGACAAACTCAATCTTTCTCAAATTTATTACGTCTATGCCCTACACAAGATGTACCAAAAGTATGACTCCTTTTCTTGAAAAGTAAACCTTTTTCCTAAATTTTACTCTCTCCCTTAAAATAAATAATGTGACACAAGTCTTGACCACTAGTTGTGAAGGCCAAATTGAAAAGATACCCAAAACTCTAACTTTTCAACTCTCATCTAAAATTATGTGTTGAATCAAGCAGGATTAGTGATATTGGCATGGAATCTTAACAGGAATTCTAGATACAGTAAGCTGAAGGAATTCCAAATCTTTATAAGACTGGGAACCAATAGAGCTGGTCCAAAAGAGCTTGATACTGGCTTGAGTAGTGTTTGAATTCAAATTTGAAATTTCAACTCCAGCACAGGTGGAAGGCAATTCTTTGCACTAGTTTTCAGCCTTTTATCTATTCATTCAAATGCTTGTACGTACTTAAGTAATTTTGTATCTAAATCATATATCCACGTGTATATATCCTTTTGTTAGATTATAGTCTATTTAGAACCCTAGCTGGACATATAATTATATTTTTACTGCCATTTCTTCTGTTTTATTGTAGTTTCACACCTCAATTCAACTCGACCCCTCATTCACCAGAATCATCATCAGTAGTTAAGAAGATGAAAAGGAATAGATAAGAAAGGTTTTCTGGAATCGCTGATGAAGACACCCTTGAGCACTCCATTCAAAGAGCTACCAAGGGCTCTTCACGTTGTCATGGCTGGCCCCTTCCCTTTTGGGTTGCACTTTGCTTTGCAGGGAAGAGGAACCACCACTCAGACTTAATAAGTGCCAAAGAGAAAGAAGGGTTTCTTCTCTCTTGGTATACAAACTCACAATTCTGTTTTTCGGAAGAATAACATTGATGCAATTCCGGCATAAAATACTTAGCCAATTTATGGGGCAATATGGAGATCGTCCAGGGTACCTATAGAATTTAAACTGCTGAATATATTTTTGCTACAAATTGAGAAAGTCCCTCAGTACAAACTGTTTTCTACTTGTCAATTGATCAATAGGGCTTTAGTTAAACTCAAGTACGACAAGCTGAGTTCAAGCTTGAACTCCAGCTCAAGCCTAGCTCAATCAAGAAATAGTTGGTTTGTCAAGATTCAAATTAAGCTCGACCTAGATTAACATTTAGGCTTTGCCCAACTGGTTGCACAGCCAACAATTTCTTCACATGCATGCTTGTAAGACACTCAAAAGGCAACAAAGTAACAAGTTAGAACTCAAGCAAAGTTATTCTCTTATTCATAATGTAGCATTTCATGCTCGCCCTAATAAAGGGACCACATGCTACAGGCTGAATGAAGGCGATGCAAAGACAATTGTATTCTTTCTGCAAAGGCCAAACTCAGGAATAGTATACCAGCAACTTAGCAATGTTGGCAGATGGCAAACAACAAGATAATAAAACACCAGATTGGAACTCATCTGCTTAAGAGTTTACTGACTGCAGTTTCTTTATTAACCAATAAGAGTGAAATTAATCAACTTCATGATGTGTGGACCAGTACAAGGAAGTTCATCTCTGAGAACAACTGTCTAACAGAGCAGGACTTTTAATACAAAAGGACATGTCGTATTTCTATTGCAAGCATCTTGGCTTTTTTAACTGTGAAGCATAGAGTGAAAATAATAAAGGTAAATTTAAGAAGTTGGTACCATAAAATGAATTTTTCCAGAAAAAGCTGGGCAAATGATTCCTATGGACAAAAACTCGTCAAATTTCAGCAAGAACATTGGTACAGAATTATGCACAGAGAAATAACAACAAAATACTCCATCCTTTTTGGTGAATTTGAAAATGCATAAAAGAACTAATAAAATGTAAAGTATAACTTTTAGAACATGCATCAATATATGTTCACTTCATGGATACACATAGATACAACTTCCAGAGGGTCGAAGACATAATAGCCATGTTATACATCTCCAACCTAGGAAAATTCCTTCGCATAACTCTGAACCAAAGAATGAAATACTGCAACTCCACATATCCTCCTTGTCAAATCCATTAGAATTTCACAGCAAAAGCATGAATCCAAGAGTCTATCATTTGAAAGTTTGAACAAGGAATGTTTATGATTTTAACTTACAGAAAAAGAAAAAAAAAATGCACCAGTACAGTACAATATAATACATCATTTTGAGCAATTACCTTAAAATCTGAAGCCAAAAGCATATCCTGCAACTTAGGTACAGTATCATAGGATATGATGTTGAATACACCATCAAGATTGATAGGCCTCCTGGTGTTTGAGGGCACAATATTAAATCCACCTCTGTTCGAACCACTCCAGTGAGACAAAACCACCTGTTTATGACTTGCTTAGATTCGGATTTATTGTTGCAAATACCATCCTATATACAAATATGTCGTATCAAGATCATGATTCTGATGGATTTTCCACAGCACATGATCATCAATTAACAGAGCAACTACTCATTGGAGAACTTGCTTAGATGCTAGGAATAAAGCAATTCAAATCTGTAAATCACTTTAGCTATATCAGGCAACATGGAAACTCATTTACAAGGTATACAAGAAATAATATCCTTTAGACTTGTAACTCATAATTCGCATTAGCATGCAAGGGAATGGACTACATTTCCTTATTTTCATAGTGTACCATCAACATAAATTCAGCCAACAAGCTTAGTTGTGGCAATACGTATATTTGGTGAAGCATTTGCAGGAACATGAAGCAGAGAACATGCTAATTATCAATGAAAGAATTTTGTGTTGGACACAAAATAAGCAAGGACTATCAGGAAACTGATGTGAATAGAAAGAGAAGTTTTCTCGTTAATTACTATAAAACTTTTTCAGAAAGTGGGCCATCACTAAATCACCTTTTATGTGCTCATACACTAAACATAAATGTGGAGGGATCTCAAGGGATACCTGCACTTTCCATATAATTCAGGAACGCCTCCACCATGAAAGGTAGGCATATCATAATAAGGAACTAGACGAGAATAGAAAAATACAATGTTTTTGTAGATTAACTTTGCCATTGATGAGAAATTGAAAACAAAAATGACCTGCCCTTTCATGTAACTTATACTCCTCGTTTTCAGCAGTTTCATGCTATCATCATATTTTGTTATCAAATTTGTCCCTACATCTCTCTTGTATCAAGACAAAAGATAAGTCAAAGACATACAAGAATATATATATATAATATATATATATATACATATATATATCAAGGAAGTTTATAAATCTACTTGAGGAAAGATTCAACCGGCAAAAATCAAGCCCTATGATTCATTGCAATCAAAAGAAATGATCAAACATCAGAATTAAAAATATACCAATATATCTGACGGTGCAATATCCAGCCACTGTTGGATCATCTGCAAAAAAGCAGCAGAGAATAAGTGCAATGAACAATAAATCTAAGCAAAGATCTCTAGCATTCACTTACAGAAGCCCATTGGAGCCGTAGGGAAGATGGGGTCAGATTAGAACAGGCCACGCCTCACGAATGCAAGAGGTTACCGTTTTTTTTGTTTTGTTGTTATGGCAATTTGCCTTAGTTATGTAATTTTGGTTGGATTATTGTAGTGATTATTATTCTTTTTTTCATTTTTAGGATACTTTTATAGTAGTGGTGTTGAATGCACAATTAGGTTTCTTCACCATATTCTCATATGTTCTCAGAGACATTCACTAAAGACGGCGTCTCTGCCCACTCTGGTGGTATAGTTGTAGGCGTGATAAAAGAGGACGGAGATGGGTATGATATACCATTTGCGAGACTTCTTGTTGATCATACTATAGAGAGGACACAACCTTTTAAGGCCAATACATCTAGATCTGGGGTAGAGCTCTTAGAGACAATTTCTATCAGCATATAGACATAATAAGCTGATGAGGTCAATGCAGACATTGGTGTTTCTATATTGGAATATTGAATCGTCTAATGATTCAATCTGTCTCACTATTTATTACAGACTTTAGAGGCTTAAGATACTATAAGTTCAGATCACGACTTATGCTTTTATTATATCCACTATCTAATTCTAGTTACGTCGAATTATGCTAGCAGGTAATTGTCCTTCTGCGCGTTCACTATAAGTGATATCAGTATGATTGGTCAGGAGCACATGATGAGTATATCTTATTGGATAAACTGCTTTGAGCTCACTCTTTTAGATGACTTGCTAATTTGCAGCACATTGGCCAAGAAACTGAGATCCTTTAGCTGTGATAGAGGTTTGTAATCAACTGAACGAGTCCATTACCTAGTCCTCATTTTGCCATTAACAAGCCAGTAGGACCCTATTGCTGCTCAGGTTGCTGTCGAGCATTACATTATTCCCTGTCACAAAAGTGCAGACTCTACTCAGTATGTCACGAGAGTCTAAATTTAGTAGCTGGAACCACAGGGTACACAGATGTTGAGTTCATCCAAAATTTAACATGTATACTACTTCGACATCTCTGAGCTACACAGTGAATAAGCTGAACAAATGTATGGTAGGTACAGAACTTTTTAGATTTCATGACACATACTCTTAACTACCATCTCGTTGGATAAGCGCTTATATGTAGATCTTTGGGCATATGATAACCAGGTAAAAGTTGCTTGGGTCATATTGCAGTTCTGTTTGGGAGATGAGCACCTGAGTTAATGTGGAAGACTATTTCTCTTACGATAATTTTAGATGTTTGATTGTCACTACGTAATCCGCTTGCTATATAATAGCCTGGTGTTGCACTGATTTTAGACGCTAAAATTATTAAAAAAAACATATAGAAGTTATCATGAAAGGGTAACTTAAACTTATAATTTGTGCTTGAGCTTATCCAGGTCCTTAATAGTATTCTGTTACAGTTTTTGTCTGTGATAGAGTTGGGATATGAAATAAAGCAAAGACATGTAGATGATGTTACAGCTGGTCAACCTTAAGTTATAGCATGTTTCTCTCATAACATATACCCAAATAAAGCTAATTGGGATTGAAAAGGCTCATGTTAGAGGAGACTATAGCTAGACATACATTGGTACACCTGTAAGAGGAAATAAACATTTATTAGTTCAGCATTCTACAGATAGTGAGCGAGGCAGGCTAGAATCACCAATTCTTAATCATATTTAGTTTTCACCCCACTCATATCTGTCCACCTCGAAACAATCGAGGTAGAGCATTATACCCTATTACTTTATTGATTCCCTGATAGCCAGCAATAATAAGATCAGGTGTGTTTACCTCCACAGTACTTATAAAAATGTGCTCCCATATCTGATAAGAATTCTCTAATTTCTAGTTTGGATATCTCTGCAGCCGCTAGCATCCTAAGAAATAAATAAATACCATTTTGTTGAATGTGCTGGATTTGACCTCCTGTGGAAGCCATATCTTCTTCTAAGTTGCGAAAGATATTGAAGAAGGAAGTCAAGCATGTTTTAACCCTTGCAAGATATATTGGAGTATCTAGTTTTGGCACGAGACATAGCCGCCTACAACCCATAAGGTATCACTATTATATTCGTCTGATCTGGATAAAATAGTAAACACAGCTATATTATATATAAATGGCATGTTAAACTCTATTTCTACGTAGATTAGGTCACCCATGCTATGATCCATGAAATTAAGAGGTTTGTGTTCCATCTGAACTGATTATATCTCTATCATGATAGATATAAATACTTCGACTCACGTAAAAACGGATATGGACAATACACTATTTCCGTATTTATGAACTTCTATCACTATTCATCATTGAATAGCTACGAATTATTATAATCGATACACTGTATTGTCTCAATTAAGACAAGTGTCATACTAACAACAATCTATACTATCTTTTTATCGATAGCACACCTCGAAGTGAATTCAGCCGGAAGAATCAGCTTCTTTCCTTTGCTGTTTCAAATGTGTAATTCCGTATGGACCAAATAGGATGACACTCATCACAATCATGAGAGATAAGATAACTGAAAAATGGAATATAAGAAATTACATTTGCGAAATATAACATTTTATCTTGCTTTGGTTTGGCTTATTGTGTAGGAAGTATAAGAATATGGACACCTTTAGATTTGATTAAATACAGAGAAAAAAATTGTTAGTCAGTGTCATTGAACACAGAGACATGAACATAAGTGTAAAGCAGATAGTTTCAGTAAGGGTATGCAAACTTAATTTCCCATTGATAGGTATGTAGGTATCTTCTCTGTTATACCTTGTATAGATGCACTAAGAATCTCTTTATTGAGATACTACAGTTGAAACTCTAGGATGAGATGAAGCTTACACAAGGATGAACTTAGTACCGAGAAATCTATGACACTTTCATTTTGCGCATTCCAACTGAGCTCTTCGAATCATCTAAGTTGTGGGCGAAGGGCTTCTACGATGTACTCCCAAATGTGTTGGAAGATAAAAGAATGAGCGGTTAATGTTAGTATAGAAATGTAAGTATTTATTCGATACTAGCTTGATAGCTCGCACACAAGATACAGAAAACAGTCACATCAAAGGAGCTCCCACCTTGTGCATACTAGGTAAGAATTTTAGCTAGCAATGATCATACTACTGTGCAATAATATAAAAGAATTTGACTAGGGAATTCGGCGTGCGTTTATGGTTCGTTGCTATATCGACGGTATACATATCCTGAAACTCTTTAGTAGAAGGCAAGAGGATCAATCTACTCACACACGAGAAGTGGCGTGATATTATGGAGATATCAGTAAGTAGATACTTGGAGTGCAGAGTTTCAGCGATCAAGTATGGGACTGAGATCATATGTAATATTTCATGAATAGAATTAACAGAAAGGAACCTCTACAAATACACCTTAGAGGGGCCAGATCGTTTTGAAGTTAATTACCTGTTTGCGCCGTGAGTGAGGTGATTTAATCAAAACTCATCCATCATTCTTAAATCCCATGATTTCGACTTAAAGAACGATGGATATAGCCTATAAATGTGTCATGAGCTTCTAAGAGGATTATATCGCTTGTCTTGAGAGACTGTTATACATGATTTGCTTTTTATGAGTTATAGGACGGTATTTAAAATTAGCATATCTATATGCGATAGATGTATCCAATGGCTAATAGGATAAATTAGAGTGTGAGCCGAATGTAACTGTCGTGATGTCATAAGTTTACTTTGCAGGCTACGCCTCTGAGATTCTCTCAATTTCATCTGTACTATATCTCATAAAATCTGTCATCAATGAAGTAAAGTTAAATATCCAATCAATCTATTATGAGCTGCCTCTCTATATGGTTTAACATAATCTTCTTGCACATGATGTTCAGAAAAAGAAGCTTATTTGGATTAAGGTAATGAACTTAAATAGATGGATATGACTTGGTGAAATGGACAGTAAGACTATGGATAACTTTTGGTAGTAATTTGATAGTTCGAACATGTGACTAAGAGGATAATGCAGACAGTATTGCATGAATACTAATCTCTTTAATACTTAATGTGATCTATAATCCTCCTTCTAGAGAGATGTCGTATATGTACGCCGTAGATGGTTATAGGTCTTTATCTTCTCATATGTCAATAACGTATTGTATCTATTAACTGAACATTGTACAGTATGTCTAACCTGGAGTCTTAAATTGTATGATCCTAATTCGGGAAACAACACCAGTACCAATAGGAGAAGATAGGGTAACATATGTAGTAATCTATGGTGGGGCATTGGAAGTGATACATTATTAAGAGGTGATGTAGGAAGAAAGAGGCTTTTATAGTTCTTTTATCAGAGTTTTCAAAATGTGCACGCCAGAAGGAGAGTTTTGGTGTGGGTAAGTGAATCTCTTTACTCAGCTCTATGCCATATCAGGTGGAATGATACGTATGAAGAGTGCGTTTCTTTGGGCGCTGGATAGAATTCGGGTATAGATCGAGTCAATTTTCGTGCCTTTATGAGGCAGAGACATATGTGACCCCAGCTTCATTTATGGTGGCACCATAAACTGATATCATTATTTATATCTGGTGAGCTGCACACTTTTGGTTGTAATTGTAGCCACTCTCTGTACTGAAATTGAGGGATACATTTTCACGCCTCTCTGAGTTAGCAGACTCTGTTTCTTTGCAGGAGATTGATTCTTCAAAGAATACCGATCTCACTAGATGTCGGTGCTTATAATTATCGACATCATCCAATCATCTCTTTTTCTGTTGCGATTTTATCTTTTTTGCGAAGCTCTATGAAAGTTAGTGCTCTGTTTGCGTGCGACTGTATTTGGTGTGTAGGAGCTAGCACGCGTTAGTTGGGCTTTCTACTAGACGCATGTCCATCCGTCTACCGTGATTCGTAACAGTAAGCAGAAGGCGGAGCCAGAAGAGTCTATCGAAACACAAAATTTATAGGAAGTTGTATGAGTTATCTATAATTATGTATCACGCATATCGTTAGCGTAGTGCTGCATTACGCACGGTCATATAACTGCATCAGTAACACTCTTAAGCAGATGACTCAATCTGGGTGTTTTATTATCTTGTTGTTTGCAAGCTGCAACATTGCTAAACGTTCTGGTTAGTACTATTCCTGAGTTTGGCCTTTGCAGAAAAGAAACAATGTCTTTGCATCGCCTTCATTCAGCCTGTAGCATGTGGAGATTATAGGGCATTCCAGAAATTGGATTGAAGAGATGGCGAGAGACAATAAGAATTATGTCTATACGCGTTAACAAGTAGTACTGCACAGATGACTATTAGATCGAGTCTAGTAGGTTTAGGCGTACTTGATATACGAAATAGAAGATCGAGTGATATAATTATAAACTTTTAGCTTTGAGAATTTTACTATATTGAATTGTATGACGATAGTTTTAAATTATTTGGTGGCGCTTTTGTAATTGTTTTTAGCATTTATCTACTCTCATGAGGTATTGGTTGTGGCCTGTGAGAGTCACACTCCGAGATGTGTGGTTAACATGCCTTGAGATTGTATATATTCACGAAGTAGATCTGCATGGTCGGAGGCAATTTAATTTTTGAGATATATTTCTTGTGATAAACGATATATTTCTTTGAACTTGAGTCATGTCTATGCTTTGAGCCCGGAGTATCAGCTTGCAGCATCAGCTTGATCGCTAGAGGTGCTTCTTGAGTGAGAATAGACTCAAAACGCTATTAGTTCGATTCGAGAGACATAATGCTGTAGAATAAGTTATTTGGTGTTACGGTTTATATGATAGGACATAGTTCTGCTTTCTAAGATCGAGACGTTATAATAATATATATTCAGTCAGTTTAGACTGACACTTATTCAAGTGGTATATCGAAATAATATTGTGATTTGTTTGTTATTCTCACGCAGTCATGGCCCGAGTTTAATATTTATATGGTGCACCTAATACGTCAAGATATAATTATTGGCTCACTCAGTGCAAATTTTTATAGTAATTGCAGTTCATGGTTGTTTCTTCTCACCTGATAATACATCTATATTTGAATGATATTGTTAGTTTTCGCGGTAATGAAATAGAGACTTGCCGGAGTATTTATCTATAGAAGACTCTGTTGTATATTAGTGACTTTGAGTAGGTTGTGTTAAACTCACCGTGAGCGCATGGATGCTAAATGAATGAAATCCTTACCTCAAAGAAGAGAGAAGAGAGACAGTCCAAAGCAACCAACTAGAGAGTTGGAAATAATGTTGTGGGACACATTCGGGTGATGTTGCTTGCTTGAAGAATGAGATCGTCGACTTCTATAATGGTGAATTGATGTCTTGTTATGTACGAAAGTCGATAGTAGTACGCCAAAACCACGAACTATTATTATGCTGGTATGTTCTTAATTCCTCTGGTTCGATGTATATGTTAACTTGATCATGTAATCTTATGGCTGGGTTGCATGTTGTGATATGACGGGGAGTTGAATTAGGTAAGAGAGATGACATGAATAACACATAATAGCACGATTCAGGATAATAGATGGCAGAAAGTAAATATATAATTATAAAATTTGTACAAATAACAAATGACAAGCTAGTTGTTCCTCTAATTGTGTATACTCATGAAATCTTAACAA
This sequence comes from Sesamum angolense, assembly GCA_034509725.1. Classification (NCBI taxonomy): domain Eukaryota; kingdom Viridiplantae; phylum Streptophyta; class Magnoliopsida; order Lamiales; family Pedaliaceae; genus Sesamum; species Sesamum angolense. The sequence goes on along the minus strand of JACGWL010000014.1, from coordinate 5,500,122 downwards.
AATAGTGAATCACTTTAAATCTAATACATCATGCGATAACTCCTAGTTTTATAGAGAGTATATATGCAAGATATGGTTTTATTGAGTAGTAACAAGTCACGAGTCTGAGAAATATGTGTGATATGAAAATATAAGTATGCAGAAAACTAGTGCAAAGAATTGCGCATCTCCCACCTGAGATAAGTCATCCGCGACGTTGGAATTGCAAATTATTGATATTTCTAAGACATACTTGTACACATCTCAGTTTATTTCTATATTGTCCGCTCTTATATGGATCCATGACTCATCTAATATCTAGGTTCGGCACACATTTTAAAATAATGAGAATATATGAGAAATATACACGTCTCTAGACAAAATAGAGATTTTTTCTTATGTATCTTCCTGTGTATAAGATAATTCCATTATTGACCCTAATAATCAAACTAATACACTAATAAATATGTATAGCGATATCACATGCACAACTACTTCACGAGTAGTGAGATGTGAGAGGTTTCCTGATAATATTTAGAGTTTTATGAGTGAGATATATACTTTCATATATTGGCGCTACTCATAACTTAGTGAGTATAATTCAAGATTTTATTGTATGTGCTGACATTACCATTATATAATTTAAAGATCTATGTGCAGTATGACTCCTCAGTATCATCTTTAGTGAGAAAGAGAAGTATTTTATCATAATTATTACAAGGAATATTACTAGAGTATCAATTAATATTTGGGTTTATGCATAAGTCAATAGTTGTAGTAGGTCATTAAGAGCACGTTGATTAATCACTAATTTTGTTATAGAGGTAGAGAAAGTAAGAGAATTGAAGGTAGATAATGACAATCCTTTTGGATCCATTACATGTTTGTATCATGTTCTCTGATGTACCCTTTGAGTATAGTACACAATACACCTACTGAGAGCTGTCATGTGTTGCGTTTAGAGAGCGTGTAGATAGTCGATTTGTTAAAGGAGTACCGTCAGTTACGTGCTCTCGCATTGTGTACTATTAGCTCTTGGTTCAGCATTTGAGATTGCGCACGTAGCCGCTATTTCGTCACTCACTGATTATAACATAGAAGGAGAAGTATTTATGTTATTTATGAAGCTAACAGAGCTGTTGGAGGCTCGATCCTAAATAAAGTTAAACAGAAACGATAAGCGATTATTGTACTCTCAGTTGCTTAATTAAAAGTTGTACTACGATAATAAGATGTTGGGTATTCACGACACAATTTTCAATCATATTTTCATCACCGATACTATATCCACTCAGTAAGATCTCACAAACACAAAATTCTCTATACAGCATGAGGACAGGAGACTATGAGTAGATTTAGCTATCCATGTACAGAAGAGTTCACAAAAGATTCATTGGGAGTCTTACATAATCAAAATTCATAGATTATACGTTTCAACTCCTCACACTGTCAAGTCTAGTCATATTTTATTATGAGTTGAGTCAACGAAGCGCCAGCCTTTACTATGTATTACGTGACTTCGCAACATGACGTTGGAGGTAGCTAATATGTGAGTAATCACATTATGCTAAGTACGTACTTTTATCCTCACTGATAAACAGAGCAATCTAATTTTGGTCTCTCATGACCACGTAGAGGAAATCAGCTACGATATGTAACTTCATTGTTGCCATTTTGCTCACCGCATTTTGTCGTTATGCACAATTGTAACTGATAGGTTGATTCACTCATTTTTCTCTATGATAGCCGGTATCGCTTTCAAAGAACATCTGAAGCGATGACTAACTGTATTTTTCCCTTTTCACATTAAGACTCGCATGCGTGTCTACAGCTTATCTTTGCAGCACACTACTTGAGGCAGGAATCTAACTCAAGCTCTCTGAACATACCTGACTATGATTAGCATGAGCCAGACTATATTAGCTCTTGACATCATTCACTAGTATAAATTATAAATACTATACGATCTTTTAGCATTTAAATAATAACTTTTTTAGCAATAATTGCACGGAGGAGTTTTGATTTAGTTGATCTCATAAATCTCGATCAACTTCATTACGAGACCTGATGTTTACATGAATTAAAACGACCGAGTGTTGTCCTGCTAATGACGAATGCAATTTACTAATTCACTGACACAATTAGAAGTACGTGTATTGCTTTTTTTCTCTTAATGAGAGCACAACTATCATGAAAAGTATAAATATATACTACGAGGATTTGAAAGAAATTATATATGTGAGGTTTTATTTAGTGTATTGAGAGAGGAAAATAAAACATATAGGTATATTATTAATTATTATTTCGCTATATCCATTTTCTTATTGCAATTGCAATAAAGTAGTTTTATTTGTGGTACACATACACATACTATTTTTTCATATACTTAAAACAATGATTTACGTCAATATTTAGGCTTCATGTTCTGATAAATTAAACTAAATAAAGACATGTAATCAATAGTTAAAGAATGAACTAAGAAATTAAGATAGATGAGTCCTACTTTTTCTTTTCTCAGAAACTATACAGATCATACGATCTAGCTTGGCATGCAATTATCACCACACATATCCTTCATCCTTCTATATTATATTCATAATTACTAATATGACTATGAATATAATATAAAGTTCAAAATCTCAAAATATGCGATATATATTGAGGAGAGAGAGAGAATATGGATGATTGATTCTATATAGCCATTGTCAACAAACTAAAATGATATCTATAAATATCTTAGACATAGGTTAGGTTGCTAATAATACATATCATAACATTATCGAGATATATAGATGAGTGGTTCAATATTGTACATTATCATAAGCAGTATCCATCTCGTGCGAATAAGTTAGACTGGGCGGTTCGGCGAGTTTGCTAATGTCCTTAGTCCTGAACAGTCTCATTAAGTACGATATATACCATTAGAAATATTACTCGGTAATCTATTGAATGAAAGCGACAGGAGGCTTACGCAAAAAATATTTAATATAAAAATAATTAAAAAAAGTCGAGTTTCGATTTTGATACCTACGTATAAAATTCATAACATACCTGAATTTATTAAACGAAATCCATATTAGGTCCATATTAAAAAAGACCCATCTCGATCATAAGTTAGATGGGTCGGATTTTTTTTATTTAACGCTCATATACAAATAAATAATATGTATACTTAAATTTGAACATAAGACCTTACGCAAAAAATATTTAATATAAAATAAATTAAAAAAAGTCAAGTTTCGATTTTGATACCTACGCATGTGTAGACGTTGTGGGCTTGCGAATCCGCGTCCCTTCACAGACACACACTCACTCTTTCTCTCTCCAAGCAATAAATTGAAAAATATATAGAAAAGGAAAGAAGAAAAAGCAACTGAATGAAATGAAACGAAGATGCAAATGATCTTGCGTAAAGTCGCGCCAAAGCCCATGGCCTCCTTCCCTCGTTCCATGGTCTCTTCTCTCTCTGTGGGTGTTTTTTTTTTTTTTTTGGCTTTTTACTGAGAGTGAGTGAATATCTGCTGCATATGTACCTAACACTATGTAGAAGTTTGTGTATATACGGTTTTAATTGCTGGAAGATCTGGGACTATATCTTGTGTTTCATATTGTGGCATTCTGGAAATTAATGTTAAGGAGATTCTTATTGCGTCATTAATTTTTAAAATTATTTGCCTTTTGTTGAGAAATTGCAGTTTCATGTTAATGGGATTCTTTTGGAGTCATAGATTGTTTAAATTCTTTAAATTTTCTGTTGAAAAAAAGGCATCGCTGTAATGTAATTGGTTGATTCTTGCTTTTTTATTTGTATTTTAAAACAACTGCTATGTAATTGGATTTTATGATCTTATTATTCTTAATGAAATTGACACTCAATCTTGTGGTGGTTTGACTAATTCACTTGGAAATTAGCTGTCATTAGATTTTCTGTTTTCCCATGATATATTTTTTTAATTTTCTTTTAAATAGAGAATATCGTATGCTGCTTGTCTGCACGCCCATTTATTGCAGTTGTATTGTTCTTTCAGCCTGTGCTCTTTAAATGATTTTGGTTGATGTTTGATTTATGAGTACAAGGTTCGATTGAATTTTCTCTGTGTTGTTCCCTGGATCATAATAGATACATTTGTGCATTTTACATGTAAGAAATGTGATACTTCTGTTTTTTTTTATGGTCATTCTTCTAGTTGTACTCTGCCGAATATATTAGTATTAGTCTATTAGATGGTGGTGCCTTTGGATATGCATGTAATATTTTTGTGGTGCTGTTATTTCAGAAGGGGTCGGAGCTGTGTGTATGGCCGGGGATGAGACAACTTTGCCTAAGAAAGAATCTTTTATACGGGTTCGTGAGGCTCTTTTCGATGCCATTCAAGACCTTGCATAATGTTAGCCGGAGGCTTGGAGGAGTTTCTAATTTTTGCAGTATTACCAATATATCATCCAGTTTGCAGATCGAATTGGTGAGTCCTTACTTTAACTTTCACCTCTATCAAGCCCATACAATGTCTACATATTTGGGTTGAAGCATGAGCTTTTCAGAACAAAAGATTTTCATGGAATGACCAAGGTGCCGAAATGAAATTTATTAAAGTTGATCAAGATTAGATCATGGAGGTTTCACCTTAATTGTTGGCTCTTTTCTGGCTGATTAATCGTTTATCTTTCTTAGCACCTTTTCCTGGAGATAGCCAATGGATGACTGTGCCTCTGTGATGTTTATCATTGTTTTTAATACAAGTGCTCTACAGCTTGAATTCAGATTTCTCCTGTAATGAAAGACAAAACCGCACATTAGGAAAAGTAAAATGAGACTTTCATAAAGAACTTAGAACTCGAACGTGGATTTGTTGATTCAAGAACTGCATGCTTACCTCACAAGCAAGAGGGGATGGTGCCAGAAAGAAAAATTGCATCCATTCAAATAGAGAGCTTTGAAACAATTATGGTTTGTCTGTCATTCTTTCTCTCCAGTTGGCTGTGACGATGATTTCTGAATCTAATCATGCTTGACCGCATTTTGCATTTGCAAAACATGCAGGTTTTGTGATTTTTATAATAAAATCGCGAATCACCAAACTTAGGTTCAGTTGCTTGCATTTCTTACTAGCAGTCTTTTAAAAAGTTGGCTTGCCAGTTTTTGAACTACATATACTGGCTCGTTAACCTATACTTTATATTAAGCTACCTAACCATGTGCTTTTTTATAGTAACTCACTTTGATGTGGGAACATTTTGCAGTGTTTTAATTTAGTATTTGTTGATCCTCTAAGTAAAACAGCACTAGGAGAGTTAAACTTGAAGTATCTGACATATGGAACCAGAAAAGGCTCAGTTCTTGACATAAAACCAGGGATTTCAAGTTGTGGAGAATTTTCAGCAGATAATGTTTAATATCGTGGAAAAGTTAGTCTTGGTCATTTAGCAACAGAAAGAGTTCAGGGAGTTGCATGAATTCCCCTATGACTAATCCTAGTAGGATATGGAGTTTCCTATGGAAATTCAAGAAATCACATGGAAATAGCAGAACGGCTGCATTACTTATATATTAGTGTAAAAAAAATAGCTGTAAACTTGTCATAAAATGACTTAAAAGAAGTGATGATCAAATAGAAACTTTTTCCGGAGTATGCGGTTTCATATATTCTGGAATTACCCAAACTCACCAGGCACTTGATAGTGTAGGAAACTTCTGCTTATGCTTTGAGGACATATATTTTCTGGAATTCTACTTCCCTCTTGAACATTTTCTACTTTTATTTATATGCATAATAATAAAAAGGATAGACTGGGGCTTTTCCAATAAAATTTATTCCACATAATCGGAATATAGTCAAATTTTCTACCTAGCAATAAATTTTAAGTTTTACAGACTTCATAGTTGCCTGCCTTCGCCTAATAAATTTTCTTGTGAGATGCTTAGTCAGTTATGAGGATGACACATGAAGACATTTAACTTTCCAGGCCACTGGCGTGTATCCCTATCACGTGGAAGTATGAGACCTACTGCAGGAAACTTTCCTCTTAGTGGCCCAATTAATGTTTCAGGCATCTTAAGGGTAGTATCTAGCATATCAAGCTATACCTGTCGGACAAAATTGGAAATTTTATGGGTAACTAAGCCATTTGAAATGCTTCAGGCTTAAATTGAATACGGGAAAAGGAATGTAATGCTTAACACAAACTACGAAACTCCAAAGGTTAGTTTTCTACTAGCTGCAGCCCTGAAAAAGAACCCATTATCCAGCACATAGTAAGGGGAATAAAGGGACCTTTTTGAGTGCCAATGTACCGACTTATATGATATCATGTCAGTTTTGTGGTTATCACTTAATACCTGCATGTTGGTGCACGATAACTGAAGAAACACAGAGTGGTGAGAGCACTAATCTTGTCACACTTGTCTTCGACTGTTTTTGGAGTTAATAATTTAATATGAAGTGCTTTTTCTTCTGCAAGGAAAGACAACAGGTCGGAGGTCCAATATGTAGTTGCGTTGTAATGTTTGTTTATACTCCAGAGCTACTCAATTATCTTTTCATGATTTTCTTCTTTACTTTCTCTTTTTTATTAAGAACAAGACATCTAGAATGTAGGCTATTACTGATTAATCAAATTTCTCAGGTTTAGTAAATTCACTGTGGTTTTCCTTTCTGTCTCTATTGAAGAAACTGATTGTGAAACAAAAGAGTTTGGGGAAAAAAGAGCTACCAACCAGTTAAGCTCTCCAAATGGAGGGTTAACAAGTGTATAAGAAAAAACGTTTGGCCATAAATAAACTCAATTGACTAAAAGAGAATCAGTTCAAGTTATTATGTAAGTAGCAAAATGGAAAAGAAATTGATTGATTGGCTTATGTTGACAAATTTACGAGCTTTTCCTTTTTTAGAGGTGGATTTGTGTGTATGGTAGGATGCATTTGTTTTTGCTTCTTGGTTTAGATAGCTGGACACACAATATAACACCCTTTGTCACATGCTATCTAGACCTCCATGAAAAATTCATTTAAATTTTAGTTGGATAAATTGAAACTAGATTTATATGTATATTTTCTTTCCTGTGTTGTAGGTACCGTGCCTTCGAGATAACTATGCATATCTATTACATGATGTGGATACTGGAACAGTTGGAGTTGTTGATCCTTCTGAAGCAGTACCTGTCATAGATGCATTAAACAGGAAAAATTGGAACTTGAATTACATACTAAACACTCATCATCATTATGATCACACTGGTGGAAACATGGACTTGAAAGAAAGGTATGGTGCAAAGGTATGCCACTGACAGTCTTACCTTTTGTTTTACATCTAACCTTGCACCCAATTATAAATGTATGCCTATATGTGCCTTTGCTAGAACTCATTATCATTATGATCACTGAGGAAACGTGGACTTGAAAGAAGGTATGCTGCAAAGTCTGCGGTGCATACCTTGTGTTTACATCTCCTTGGACCAAAGTATAAAAGCATGCCTATATATGCCTTTGCTAGAGTGATAATGTTTGACGTCAATGAGCTTCAGATCTAGTATTATTAGTGCTAGTCTCACAAAGTCATGTAAATAAGATGGCTGAGGTCTAGTATATTTCCAATTATGTGCTCTTTTCTGTTGTTCGGTGGGTTCTGTTGCTGACGATGAGTAACTTGCTTGATCGATTCTGTTGCACTATCTTTGCTAGGGAAGTGAAAATTTTGAGACTCATGGAAAGGATAATACTTTAAATTATTGTGTGGAATCGAATCAAGTAGTAGGCCAGCTGTTATGGCCTAGAAGTGACCCCCTCTTATAGAGAGAGGCAGGGAGCCTCGTTAAGGCGCTGCTTGTAAATAAACAGTACTTATTCAGCAATGACTGATGAGGCTTTTCTACTTGTGTCTTGGGATTACTAGAATATAGATTCTGCCATTTTCTCCTCAGCCCTTTGTGGTTGGGAGATGATGTGGACTTTTTGACTGCAATCTATACTGTGTATGTCCAAGACTAGAAGGCTCTTTTGGTGTGTTTCAGATACTTTGGATGTTACTTCCAACTTGCACATATGGCATATACTCAATGTGAAGCTGTGAGATGCATCAGGAGTATATAAATTATGATCCTGGGGACTTTTGTATGAGCACAAGAAGAGTAAACTCATCTTTCAATAGAACTCCAAGAACCATGTATATCAGTCTTGAAAGAGACGACGGATCAAATCATCACTGATGAGATGTGGGGTTGTAATTAACTTGTTGATGCTTTTTCTTGGTAAGCTAAGTAGAGGCTTCTTGGACACAGATGGTGCTAGCTTCTCGACAGTTATGCATCATTGCCTAATGTTTGGAGTCTTTCCTGTAGTTGCTTATATCTGGAAATTAATACCTCTGAAATTGTTATTTGTTGTCAGGGCTAAAAATGAGAGTACCTATATGTGTCAAGATGTCTTTTTCATTCTCGTGAATAATTGATTCAGTTTGTTATCTTGAGGTATAAGAAAGTGCTGCCTCTATGCATCTCCTTGCAGGTGATTGGATCAGGTTTAGACAAGGAGAGAATTCCTGGCATTGACATAGTTTTGAACGATGGTGACAAATGGATGTTTGCAAGCCATGAGGTGCTTGTGATGGCAACTCCTGGTCATACAAGAGGTGCTTATATGCTCAGTAATCTGCTTTCTTTATTTAAAATCTTCTAGATGAACCAGACTGAATTTTTTTGTTTGGTTCTACTTGCTCTATTTTCTGTGTCAGTGGCGAATGTAGGACCTATTTTAGAGTTTCAATAGACAACATAAGTTTTAGAATAAGCTAAATAATATTCTTGTATGAGAACTAGTTCTGAAGATTGAATACAAATAAGGAGAAAAATTAAGGTGAAACTATAACTATTTTAGCTTCTTGAAGTAATAGAATTAGCCATTCATCTGTACAATCACAACATCAATGAACGTATGCAGATTGTATTTGGTGTCTATGAGTCCTCATGTTTTCTATATGTTACAAAATCTGCATAGAATAGGTGAAAATTTGTCTAAAGGTCTGTTAGGAACTACAAAGAATCACAGCTTAATATTTTGCATTTAAATGCTTGAATCTTTTTCGTTTACTTTGCTATTAATAGTGCTATTGTGTTGTTGGAGGTTTTGGGCTACACAAATATGTTAGCTAACAGTCAACTAGCACCGTCATACCATCTTGAATATCCTAATCAAATTTTATAAACAGATGAATATTAATCATGCATTATTACTATTATTCAGCTGTGGTCAATATCAGGCTTTCCCCTAAAAATAAAAAAAAATCAGGTTTTCCCTTACCTTATGGCCAGCCCTTTTTTCCTGAAAATGTTGAAACCTAATATAGAAATAATTTTTGTAAAACCCCTCTTGTGACTTTTTCATTCTTCCTAATGTGGAAATATTGACCCCATCTTTCGACGTTCTTTTATTCTTTGGTCAAGACAAAGTGTGGGCTTCACCTATGCATATTCTCCTCCTGCTTATTTATATTTAGGCCAATGGAAAATTAAACATGGCTGATTGAATTAGCAAAGATGTCGTACATCAATGCATCAATGATTTCAAGTCTCTGTTGGTTTGTATGGTTGGGTTGAATTAGTATGTTTGCATATAGCTAAGTATTTGCTTAAGCTATTTCAGTTGGATTGTTTGATATATGGATCTGATCTTGTCTGAATTCTGACTCTTGATTAAAATCATTTGAATCTCTGAAGGATTTTATGCTGATGAAAATCTCTTTCCACTCTGGGGTTTAAATTTTTGGGTTTTCTGGAACTCCAAAATACCATTTATTTCCATTGACAAGTTGTAGTGGATATTGTAGAAATTGGGATGCCAATAACAATATCTCTTATTAGCATTGTCATCAAGTTGAAGCAAGCAGTAATCAACTTTCATCACGTTTCTTTTTCTCCTTTTTTGTTGTGATCAGGACACATCAGTTTCTACTTTCCCGGATCAAAGTCAATTTTTACAGGGGACACTTTGTTTAGTTTATCATGTGGCAAACTTTTTGAAGGAACTCCCATGCAGGTAATTTTAATGTGGGTTTTTCTTTTGTAAGCTATTAAATGTTATGGCAGATGCTGCATAAATTTACTTCTATCAGTAATGGATTCTGCTACACTGATTGAACTCCTAGTGTTCATGATTTTCTGCCAACTACAGTTGACCATCTGGAAACTCAATATATTGGAATAGTAATAAAATGTATGGTGCATTTGGTGACTATTTGAGCAGTTGCTGTGTAATATGGGGTAATGTGTTTGAGATTTTTGAATTCTATAAAAGCATGTATTGGCCTTTGTTTGGAAGCAAATTAAAAGAAAGGGTATGCTTCATATTGGAATGTACGGGGGTGCACTTTGGGATAGCCATCTGTTGTGTAGCAGTTTCCATTTTCTTTTTCCTAAGGATAATAATTATTACGCCCTCTGTGAGATGGTCAATGTACAAAAAACAACCTAAATTTTGAATACTAACTCCCCTTGTCAGTCCAAAGGTAGCCTGAAAGAGCAACAACGAATAATTGCCCCTTCATTGATGGGCAAAAAAGAAACAAGACATTGGCAAAAAACTAAAACAATCATGTGAAGTGTTTTACACTAGTTCTAAAATTTTCAAATGCAAAATATTTTTCAACCTCCCTGCCCCCCAAATATGTGTTTTCCCTTCTCCCTTCTCCTATTATACATATGTAATGCATATAGATAGACCACGCATAGGCACAATCATCTATACACACACACAAGCACAAATGTTCTGTGCCCAGATATTCACATAAACATATTCATACACACATACACAGACCACCCCACACATATATATCCACACACACACACACACACACAAACACAGTGGTCCATGGAATTTGGTGGTGTGGGGTTAAGGGGTGGGGATGTAAGGGATGGGGTGGGGCTAGCGATGGGTGGGTTAGTTGGGCTCTGGAAGAAGAAGAAAATAAATGCGGAAAAGCGACAAAAAGAAAAATTGAAAGAATAAGAAAATAAGGAAAGAAAATCAAGAAAAAGGAAAAAAACTTTACTTATTATTGACTAAAGTGGAAATAAATAAGATAAATGAATTCGAATACCTTTTAATATGTTCTTTTGATTAATGTTATTAATTTTTTTAAAGTACTAGTCAAGTATTAATCAATTATTTAATAAAACAAGCTATTTATAATTTAAAAGTTTGAAAAAAAGTAATTAATTTTATTTTAGTTAAATACATTAGTTAAATAAATTTTATTTTTAAAAGAAGGAAAGAAGTAGAAGATAACAAATAAGAAGTAAAATTTTCCGAAACTAAAACATTAAAAAAATAAAATGTCTTTAAATGTTAAAAATTTAAGATAAAATAGCTAAGATATGAGGAAATTGCTGAATTAGTTACACTATAATTTAGTAATTACTTCTTCTTTCATGTGAAAAATTTAACTTTGGAATTCATTAATATTAAATAATACAATTTGTTTAAGAGTTCTACATAACTAAAAATTAACAAATAAGTACAAAAATTATAGGTCCTGAACCAACTAAATGAATTTAATGGAAGTTCAACTTTTTTTCACATATTACAGATAGACCACCTTAATCAATCCTCATCTCGTATGGAGATGTATTTCTCCCTGAAAATTGGTAAAACTGTTTATCCAAGTGGACATTGGTGAAATTGAATTGTCAATTTTTTTTTAATAATGTCATCTGTATTTTCCAAATTCAAAAATGGAGAGTTATCATGTTACAAACATTACTAATAGGGGGTATAAGTGTAACAATTTGAATCTTAGGGGTAGTTTCTAAATACTATCCTATCTGCAGGGTCATCACTTTGACTATTCCTTTTTTTTCCCCTCTACATATCCTTTCCTTCTTTCACTTTCATATTCAATGGACTCATTCCTGGTATGTTCAGAATTTAGCATATTCATGAATTCCGGGATAGGTTTGGAATTTTTATGTCAGAATGTCTGGAATATGATCGTCGGGAAGTTGCCTTGAAATAGTATTAGGTGGGTTACTTTTTAAAATGACAAATGATGCATGCAGTTCTCTCCTTCACTTGCATGCTGCTTGTTTCGTCTTTCTTAATTCTCTGAGGTGAACCTTATGATATTCTGCTTAGCTTAAGCAACTTCCATGTTTCATTAAACCATATTTTCCATTCTTAGCAAACATGTAGCGAACTCGGTGGTATCCCTACCCACCCCTTATTGATTTAAATGTCTGATGATTATGAATTGGTTTTGAGTGACAGATGCTCTCTTCCCTCAGGAAGATTATATCACTGCCAGATGACACTAATGTGTATTGTGGTCACGAATATACTTTGGTAAGTTGGACCATTCTCAGTATTCTAATTTCTTTCGTGTTTTGCCCTTCATTTTCCGTTAGTGGGTGAATGTAGCAGTAATGTTTGGATTGTTTGACAGAGTAATTCAAAGTTTGCACTGTCCGTTGAACCTGGAAATGAGGACTTGCAGTCTTATGCTAGCCAAGTCGTTCACCTTCGCAACAAGGGCTTGCCAACGGTATTGTCTACAGCTCAGTTTTGCCCCTGAAGTTCTAATACTAAAATACTTCCTGCAAAAATTGAGAGACTTTTTTGTGAATTCTTGTCAGTTAACATCTATGTGAAGTTTTTATGTCAACATTTTTAAACCCTGGTGCTAAACATGTGTGAACTAATTCTTCTGGAACTTTTGCCTCAATATGAACTTCCGTAGTTGCTCAACGTGATACTAAATATTGATAGGTCATCATAGTTAAACAAATAGAAGTCCTGTTGGTGAAAGAGCATGTGTAAGTTTATAAATCAATCATTGAGGGTCTATTCATTCGTTCTTTTATAATATTTATCTGCATTATTCATTATTATGGTTTTGCGCTTCATCCTTGCTACGAGATTTTCTGTTTCTCAACGGAATCTGACCATCATGTGCCTTAGATTCCAACCTCATTGGGAAAGGAAAAGCTGTGCAATCCGTTCCTTCGCACCACCAGCACAGAAATCAGGCGGTCCTTGAATATTCCTTTGTCAGCCGATGATGCAGAGGCCTTGGGCGTCATCCGCCAAGCCAAGGACAACTTTTAGGTTATGCAAAGAAGTTGCACTATTTAACCAGGCCAGAGACAACGTGTAAAAGTCGTGTGCATGATTCGCGAAATAAAGATGACATATCACATCTTGGCCTACTACTGGAAAGTTGGTTCATCCTTGTATCTAAACAAACTCCGATAGTCACAATTTTATTTTGCATCGTCTTTGATTCCAAGTTGCGCAGAAAACTTTGGCTTCGACTTGAAGAAAATTATGTGTAGCGAATTACAAGATGATATATTGAATGTTCTGGCTCTTAATTTGAAAATGGATGTGTCTTGTGTTCTTGCTTTGCTCCTCTTAATGTAGAGAGAAGTTGAAGTACCTGCGAAGGATAATGAAAATGTTTGGCATACCATTTTATAGCTTATTTCCATCTTCTCTCTTCTACTACTATTATGAGAATTTATAACTTAAAATCAACATAAATCCCACTCCAACTGGTCATCCTTAATCAAACTTATCGATAAACTACAACCACCTCTTCTAATATTTGATATAATTATAAATATTTTCTTGTTATTTAAGAAATTACAATTACCCTCTTGATTGCAACGTTCGTCTAACAACGAGCTCATTTTATTAGATTTTCATTTAATTTTATGATGAATGAACAGATCGCCTTTTTGAGTTATAAAATATAATTATATATATATATTTTATAATTGTTTAAAATATTTTTATGAACTAATGTTCTTTCCAGATCATTTATTTTATCCACTCTCAATTTTTTTTATATTTTCTTGATTTTTTAAAAAAAAATTCTATAAGGGTAAAATAGTAATGTCCATTTTACCGTTTAGGGGCTATATAATTATTTTTCATTTGAGGGGGTATTTGTATAGGGTATTGGTAATTATGCCAAATCTCAAGAGAGGTAATTGTAATTTACCCCCAACTTAATATAATATTAAATGACTACTTTACCCTCATTTCAGAAATTAAAGAATTCAACAAAATTAGCACAAAACAAAAGGACGAAAAACACCCTTATGCATTTTTTACCCTCTTCAAGGGAAGGATCGGCCAAATTCAGCCGTCAGATCAATGGCATTAATCAAAAGGGATTGGAGGTGGACGATGTCGTTTCAAGACTTACTCAAAAAGCATGTCGTAGCAACATATATGAATCAACCATTTCCATTTCCATTTCCATTACCATTCACAGCTCAAAGTTGTACTTCAGACATTTTTAAGGCAAAATTGCAAGTTTATTCCTGATTTTTACTCCCACGGTTTATAAATTTTTTAAAATAGTTCCAAGTTTGATTAATTTTGCAAATTAAGGACCATTTGATTGAAAAATTGGTCCCGTACTTTAATTGCTATTAAAACTAAATGGAAGATGATCGGCATGACTAGAATTCCTTAACTACGATAGTACAAAATTTAATCCTCCAACTTGAGGAGCCACTGTATGGTTTTCTAGTTGATGTGGTTGTCAAAATTGTTGATCAAATAGAAAAATAATTTCCCATGTTGATTAATGAGAAATACAATCAATAGCGGATACATAGTTATGAAGTCAAATATGATATCGATTTAGCATTACGTGCTTTATGAAATGTCCTTGCTGTATTAAGCTTATGGAGTGGATCCTTTTTACTCCTTTTGTTCCTTTATTTACATCCTAGGCTTATACCGACTCATTCAATACCATAATATAATTTGTAAAACATTACAAAAACATTCAGAACAAAATACTTTTTTTAATCTATCTCAAAGAAATTCATGGCTTGTCATAAATGAAACTTGATTCCGACATGTTTCCAAAACACTAAAAGAAAAATCCCCATTATCCTTGCATTCAACTTCCACTACAACAAAGTAGGGGTGATAAAAAAAATATTCGAACCACCCAAAATCGCCCTAAATCAAATTATTATTTTTTTATAATTTTTCAAAATGCAATTCTAATTTTAAAGTAAAATCAAATCACACTATTGGTTTGATTTTAATTTAGAGCTTAAAAAAAGCAGCCAAAAATCGAATCATACTACTAAATATAAAATTGATTTTTTAAATTATATGAATAATAATAATTGATAAAATAATTAATCTTTTAGAAGAATTTCGTATTCAAATTTTAAGCCCATTTGATGATTGTTCCAATTTTTCATTTACTTTTCCTCCCCTATTTTGTTCTCTCCATTTTCCTCTTCTCTCTTTCTCTCTTACCGCCTTATATCTTTGTTCTGTCTTTTTGCCTTTTTTATCTTTGTTCTCTCTCAATTTATATTTTTAATTATTTATTGAATCTATTGATAATGATTTGGTCATTCTTAGAATTATAAGAATCAAATTCTTGTACAACCTCAACGGACATATACTACTAATTTAAAAAGAATCTTCCCTACATTGAATTTGTATAAATGATTAAATGTATTTCCATATGATATTTTATTTTTTTACTTTTTGCTACATTAAACACTAGTAACTGTAAAAAATATGAAACATTCTTTTGTTCTATATACTAGTAGTAGGGTCAACATGCCTATTGCCTACAGATTCTCAATTGTATAGTTTAGAGTATTACCTAAACTAATTATCAAATATTTATTAAGGAGGCAATTAAAATTGATAATGCTTTCTTAATAATATATTTAATATGTCTATAATCGACCCTGGCCTATGTTGGATTAAGTGTTTCCTTGTTAGACTACTATATATTTTCTTATATTTTAATCTACTTAAAGTTGTGGAGAGTGCTGGTGGTATATGATGCATAATGTTGGTCTTTCTTGATTGCTACATAGAAACACTTGTTTCATTTTTTAATTTTTGTTAGTCCCAATATCTTATTTTTTAATAAATATTAAACCCGCCAAACCGCCCGAAACCACACCTTTGATTTTGGTTTAAAAGTGACAATTTTAAAAAATTATTTTATAAAACCGCCAATATCAATTCGAAAAATTGAAACCACACCATGAGCCCCCTACATCAAAGAATATAAGCCATTGGAGATGTAATATGGAATGACCAAATAAGATATTGCACTAATATTTTTACTTAATTGAGTTCATTTTGTTATACTAAATTTTAAATAATTCCCAAAATATGTTTTGTAATATTTTTGAAGGACTTACCTAATAATCATTGTCAAGGGATAAGACCAATTTAAATTTTGAGTACAATATGGAGAGAAAGTTATAATATATTCAATTAATCCACAATACAGTCAACTCACACTTTATTTCATTAAATTCAAATTAAATCCAAATTACAAGAACCCCAATTGGCCTCATCCACACTTTCTCATCACTGTCTTTTGGACACACTAAATCTCCTTTTAGGGAAAAAATATCAATTTGACTTTAAGCCAATTTTTAAATATTTGGCAAAATATGTCCTCAAATTATAAAATTTGCAAAACTAATGGACCAAATCGCAAATTCTAATTTAGGATGAAAATTACAATATTTTTAAATAATCCATAAAATAGTTAGAGGATACCGTACTCAATTAAATTCAGACAAATCCAAATTATAGTATCCACCGCACCCATGCACCCATCCATGCGTACACCAAATCTCTTATAAGGAAAAATTCATATTTTTGGTACATTTATTAGTATTAAATTTCATCCTTTATTTATGCATATGGCAATTTTAGTTCATCAATTAGTGAAATTTAAAAATTGTCAAACCGTGCAAATATTGACTGGAAATTAATTTATATTTTGAAAATTTTTGGGGTGGAGCTATTCTTTTATATATGTATATATATATATATACATATATGAAAATGATAATCATATGGTAACATCAATATTTTAATAAGTTGATCGCAATGCATCAGTTTGACACTATATTGCTAATCAGTTCATATATCAATATGACAAATAAATAGTGAAATAAATTATAATAAATTTATATAAAGTGAGTCAAATACCCACACGTCTGATGGGATTTGAACCCATCAGCTTACACTTGTTCATGAAACCTAGCTTACCTGTAAGCTATAGGCTAAGACATTATTAATCAAGAGTTTAGAAGTTAGTCAGGAATACAAAATTTGACATGATTTTGGCTGTAATAAGAGAACTTAAGAGGATTTTCCAGGGGGAAGCTGCATAAAATTAATAAAAACAATGAAGGATTTTAAGTAGTAAATTGTATAAAAATTGGCTGACTCGTACAATATATATAACAAAAAGATTAATAATGATAGTAGAAAGAGTAAGAAAATTATCATATTCCAATCAGTTTTATCGGGTAAAATACAATTTAGCCCCATGTTTTCATAAATGCTTAAAATACCCCCTGTAAAAAAATAAAATATTAAAAAAACCTCCTTTCATTTCAGAAATGTAGCAGAATGCCCTCAAATTCGGCTGTGTATCATACGCGCCCTTCATGCAATTTGGGCTTAATTTTTAACAATAAATTAAATATACATATTAATTTATGAACATTAAACCGTTAGATCTTGCTTGATATACATCTAACAGTTGAAATTGATAAAAATAAATCAACAGTTAGATTTCATTAAATTTGAATTGAAGGTCGAGATTGAATGCACAATTAAATGATCCGAATTTCACATAATTTAAATTAACGGTCCACATTTAAAATATAATTTTTGTCATATTTTATTTATTAAATATGAAAAATATCACATCAAATAATCTTGAAATATCACATGCGCACTACATGTAATATTTTTTTTCGAATTTTTGTTGATTGAAAAACAGTTATAAATGGCAAAGTATAATATTTTACAAAATTGAGATATTAAATAGACATAAAAAAAAATTTAGATGTCAAAGTATAAAAACTGTCATAGTTTGAATGTCAAAATATAATTAATCCTAAATATTATTAAGTAATAGGACCTATTTAGAATTTTAATTCAATTGAGGGTGAAAGTTATAATATTTTCAAATAATACACAGTACAACCAAGAGCCACCAAATGTATTAAATTCAGACAAATCCAACAACATATTACAGTAACCATCCCGCCCATATACTTATAAAAACTCACTCCCACGTCCCCATTGCCACTGCACACCAATCTTCCTTCACACCCAACCCTCCGGTAACCCATTCTTTTATGTTTTTTCCGAACTTCAACGGTTTAATGGCACCACCGGTAAAATTAACGACGGAAGCTACACAGAACCACGACATGGCCGTCAAAGAGGTCCATTGCTCTAACAACTTGTGGATCGGGAATTTGTCACCAAAAGTGATAGATTTCGAGTTAAAAACTTTATTTGCCGCTCATGGAGAAGTGATCGGCATAAATGCATTTCCCTTCCGTCGCTATGCCTTCGTACACTTCAAAGAAATTGAGGGTGCGAACATGGCGAGGCGGGGTTTGCAAGGCTACATCCTTCACGGGAAGCCTCTCGTGATTAACTTCGCTAATCCGGTTGGTGATTTATTAACTTTTTTAGTTTGCGATTTCTCTACTTTTTTGGTTTAGTATAATTACTGTTCTCGAATTCAGATGTTTGCTAAATTTATTCCGGCGCTACACCTAGTGTAAGCGATGTGGGTCGGGTAACTACTATAAAGGAAAATTTTAATTCATATCGGGTTTGACGGAATCTAAATCAATTATATGACAAGTATAATATACTGTTGTGTGATTGGTGTACAATTTAGAAAAATCGATTAATCATATAATAAGTATACGATACTTGCTCTGTAATTGATTTGGTTCAGGTTGAATTCAATTATTAAATTTTTAACGGAACCAAGTGGCTAATTATTTAAAATT
The DNA here is from genome assembly GCA_034509725.1 of Sesamum angolense. Lineage (NCBI taxonomy): Eukaryota > Viridiplantae > Streptophyta > Magnoliopsida > Lamiales > Pedaliaceae > Sesamum > Sesamum angolense. The sequence continues at coordinate 5,481,318 of JACGWL010000014.1, read as the reverse complement.
TCTAAAGAAATAAAAAATTAATAAATTTAGATTTTTGGGCTGAGTTGTCATTTCATGACCGGATCTTATTTTTTCTTTTAAAGGAAAATAATTTTGTTGTGACGGCTCCCTTCTTTAATTTCTTTTTTATAAACCTCCGAATCTTAGAGTCTTGGTCTATTTTTTTTTCCTTCATTTTATTTATTTTGTTTTCTTCATTCATTAGTATTTATTTATCAAAATCTATATTATCTTATTATAATTTTTAAATAAATTTGCAACAGTATTTTCTAAATGAATATTTTAATACTTCCAATAAAAATGAAAATAACAAATGATATTATTTGTGAAGTATGACTATTTTTTAAATTTAATTATATGAAATAATTTGCTCGTTTACAACTTTTCAAAAAGCAAAGTCAAAAAGAGTTTCAAAGACAATCAGAAATCTTATTGAAGGAAAGATTACAGAAAGAAAAGAGTTTCAAAGACAATCAGAAATCTTATTGAAGGAAAGATTACAAAAAGAAAAGACCGTTGTGCCTTTTCGCTTCCTACTATTCGAGGCTGATGACTATATTACACGATATTGCTTGCATTTTTTTTTTTTCAAAATATATACCATATATATGCATATGCTTGGTGTTTTAACTGCCAGTTTTTCTTTAATAGTTGTCATTTTTAATACTATTCTATATATCTATATAGATAAATTGGTATCTAGAGCTTCATTTATAGTTTAAAGAGAAGAAACACTCTTCACATTTGTCTAAAACATAGAAAGTTATATGCATACAAAGTCTTATACTTTTTTGTACGTTATGATTTGGTGTGTCAACGAGGGTTAAGTCTCAGGGGGTTCAACCCAGTCCAACCAGTTCTGAATGGAATTTAAATAAGAATTATTTTTATATGGATTGTATATAAGTTTTTAATGGATCTAATATGGGTTCTTAATGGGCCTAATATGGAACAACGGGAAATATTTATCTAATAATTTTTCAAACAACGAGTAGGTATTTATAATTTTAGCAAATATCTGGGAAGCTCCTTGTTATTTGATATATATTGATTAGTGATTGAATAATGTGGTTTGCAGGCTAAACCGTCGAATATCTTGTGGGTGGCTGGAATCAACCAAAGTGTTAGCAAAGAAGAATTGAGAAAAGAGTTCATCAAGTTTGGAGAAATCCAAAGACTTAGATATGTGAGAGACCAAAACATTGCATATATTTATTACGAGAGCGTAGAAGATGCTGTTGCAGCACAGCAATGTATGAATGGCAAACAAATTGGTGCTCATCATATACATGTTGATTTTCTCAGGTCACACTCTTTGAGAAGTGTAAGTTCATACTTCCTACACTCTACTCTACTCATTCTCTATGATCCCTCATATGTCCATAGTAAGGTCCTATATCATTATTTCATCGGGAAATTCTTATTCGAACTTGGTTTGGGTGAAGCTGAACTAATTATATAGCAAGTGCAATACACTTGCCATGTAATTATATACAGTTTCGGAAAAGTGACCAATCACAGATCCAGTGTATTACACTTGCTCTGTGATTGGATTGATTCGGTCGAATTAGGTTTGGGTAAGAATTTTTCTATCTCATCACCATTTGCATCATAATATTTCGACCCATTTTTTGGGTCGGAAAAATTGCGAGTAACCCTCCTGTACTGTAAATGAGAAAATTACTCTTTTATAAAAAAATAGCATTTTATTTCCCAATATTTTATAAAGTGCAGTAATTTACTCATATGTGATTTTTAAAATAAAGCAATTTACCTCTCTGGTGATTTTTAAAAATGAAATTCACTTTAAAAATCACATAGAGAAAGGTGGGAGGGGGTAAATTGCTGTCTTTTTTTTTGGTTTCCTATGAGGTAATTTGCATTAAACCCTTTCTCTAATAGTTATAAGTGTCATCGAAGAAAATAAACATATTTTAGCACCACTCTCGGACTCTATTCTGTACTAATAACTTTTATTCATTGCAAAAAAAAAAAAAAAAATCAATTATAGAGTTGTCGTGATTAATTATACATAACTATAGCAAATAGTTATTGACCACAACCACAACTAGCTGTCCGTCGTGATTTTTGTGACGGGGCTAAAATATTTGCCATGACTCTTACCTTTGAGACAAATTACAAGAGGCTCTCCCGAAGTTTGCTTTAATTACAAATACCTTCTCTTTATTTGAAAAATTATAACTACCTTTAAAAATAAAAAATATCCTTAGAAATACCCCTTACAATGAGCTGTCCACCTACCGTTGAAAATTTTTGTGTCTTCCAATTTTACAGGAACAGGGTCCAAGTCCAAAGGAAGGACAACATGGCGAAAGGAACTTGGAGTCTTCTGGGATTCAGTGGACGGCACAACATTCCTTGAAAAATTATCCAGATTCGAGTCTTGCTGGGGCTGCAATACAAAATGTATCTACCAAATTTAATGAGTATTAGCCTAATTTTGCGAAATTCATCAAAACTTAGATTATGAATATACAGTAAAACCTCTATAAATTAATAATGTCGGACCATGTAATTATATTAATCTAAAGAGATATTAATTAGTCATAAATTAATAATATATTAATATAAAGATATTTTTTCCGATTCAACAAACCTGAGTAGTATTTTGATTTGTGTTGCTTGCAGGCTTGTTTCATATCTTACTAAGAGTACAACAATAGAATCATATCTTACTATTTTGTTTTTGTTATATTTGAAATTTTATAGAAATATTAATTTATAATATTGAAAGGACTATAAATTTATATAAGTGTTTTTCTGAAAATTATTATCTTGTTAATTTATTGAAATTATTAATTTAGACCTTGGGCCCAAGTCGTGACCCCAGAAAAAGTTATTATTGAGAAGTTTTTAATTTATCGAGTATTAATTTATAGAGGTTCTACTGAAGTTGATGAAGTTTAGTCGACATTTTCTCCTTGTACATAATTGTCTTTCATTGTTCTTAAACTGCTTGTTCTGGATTTTTGGTGCAGCAATCCCTTCGCATAGGCTCTCAAGAAGGTGATTCACAGTGTAGTAAAGTATTGCTGATCAGATATCCTCCTCCTCTTGTCATTGAAGAACACATGCTTCATAGTGCATTCTCCCAGTTTGGAGAAATTAAAAGGATCAATACATCAGCAGACATGCATTGTGCTTTGGTGGAATTTAGAACTGAGGAAGAAGCTTCATGTGCTAGAGAGTGTTTACAAGGGAAACTTTTTAATGATCCGAGGATTTCAATTGAGTACTCGAGTGGCGAGCTTGGCGGGAGAGCACGGCTAAGTGTATATCCATATCGACCGGTTCAGATGGACATGCTGGACCTTAGCCCCCCAGTTTTAGCATCGTCTGGACCTCATCGTCCTGATGTAGTGTCAAGACTGATCACCGGTCCACGTATTATGTTTGAACCGGTGACTCCAGGGCCCGGTCACCAAACTCCTGCCGGAGAGCCAAATTTGAGAAGGCTATCATCCGCACCTGGAAAGATCTCTTTTTCTTCTCCAAGTTTTAGTTTACCGAACAAATGTGTATCTGGTGGTTGGGATGGTTTTCGTTCTAATGAGCTTCACAGAGAGTCTAAAAGATCAAGATTTGATGCTCCTTGGTCTGCTGAGGTAAAGGAAACTGAAGGTGAGAATTATCTCACCACACAAAGTGTCGACACAACTGATGCAGTCGGACATCAGCGTGATTGCATGTGGAGAGGCACTATTGCAAAGGGTGGATCGACTGTTTGTCGTGCTCGCTGCGTTGCTATAGGAGAACGGATCGACACTCATCTGTAAGTATGACTTTTTGACAACTTCTGATAATTACTCCTTCAGAATTCAGATAGAGTTGTACAGACCTAAGAATTTGATTTTTGATGCATTTGTCTGGATTTTGTATGTTTTCTTTTCACTGTCGGCAAAAAGAGACTTGGTTTCCTAATTCTGACTAGAATTTGAATTTGATTTTCTGGCATATCTAGAAAAACAATTTATAGTTCTGATGCTTTTGCCAAGAATTTCACTTTTTTAGGAGTGGAACAAACTTGTTATTGAAATTAAAAATGTTTTGTTTACATTAAATTTCTGTCTAACAATATTTATTCCTACCTTTCAGGCCTAATGTAGTTAATTGCTCTGGACGGATCCGACTGGACATGTTGAATAAACAATACGCTAGTGCTATCGGGTTCAATCTACTTCTGTTCTTGCCTGATAGCGAAGAGGATTTTGCTTCATACACGGAGTTCCTGAGCTATCTGATTGCCAAAGATTGGGCTGGAGTTGCAAAGTTAGATGATGGTACCACGTTGTTTTTGGTGCCTCCGTCTAATTTTCTGACTAAGGTTCTTAATGCTTCTGCACCCTTACGCCTGCACGGAGTAGTGATAAAGTATTCTGAGCCCGCATCCAACAGCAGATCCATGAGTGCATTGTCAATTCAGCCACAGTATGGGGATGCACACAATGAGACTTACTTGCAAACAGGATATAACGCTGTGTATCCAGAGCAAAGGCCGTTGCGAGTTACTTATTCTGGGGTGGCCAAGGCTTCAATATCACCACCAGAAGCGCCTCGTCTTCTAAGTAGCTCTTTACATGGGCGCTCTTTGCCACCGGCTGATGTTAACGTTTCTTGGGGTAAGGCAGTAGATCATGGAACTGATGCTTCAAAGTTCGATAGTTCATCAAATATCCAGCAAGAAGCATATCGTGTGCCGTTATCCAATCAGGTTAACGTGAATGATGTCACTAGACCTTTGCCTTCTGAAGTGGACTGCACACACCAGAACCAACAGTTTCAGACTGCTGTACATGGAGAAGTCCATGAAAGTAATGAAACTGAGGCTGAGAAAAATGAGCGGTACAAGGCAATATTGTTGCTTGCAGCCGATCTCCTTTCCCAAGTACGCCAACAGCGTGGCAATTCGGCTGAGCATGGTCCAGGAGTCGATGAAGGTGCACCCTCATCAAGTAACTACAAATGATAAGCTATTATTTCTTTCTTTTTTCGTCTTTCGATTACAATGAGGACGCATTCGACTTGATAGAGTGTTGAGTTTTGGATTGTTACTCAAAATGGAAGCTACGATTTCATGATAATTTAGTTGAATGTTGCTAAATTTTATGGGCCGTGCAAATTTAGATGTTCAATCCAATCAAAGATAGACATTTGGTGGTTCGACGCGCTCAAAGAACTAGCTAGGAGCTGTTGTTTTTCTTCAGATTCTAGTTTCAATTTTTGAACACTATCATGGTCATAACAAACGATTAATGAAGAATGATGTACTCAGATGCTCTATTTTACGCCCTGCATATGTGCAATAGTTCCTAAAATGTGTCGAACCTGTGCCCCTAGTTCCCTTAAACTCCTATCGATGAACACAAACTTTGAGACTCTTTTGTGCACGCCGTGCATGTGCATTTCTGTCCTGCCCTTCTTGCAGCATACTTTTTTTGTTTTATCATTGCACATGTTAGCAGTTTATCTAGTCATGAATGGATGATTTGGTGCAGGAACCTAAGACTTATGTGCAGATTATGTACATCATTCGACGATTTCTTCGAAGGATACAGATGAAAGTTGCATCAATCTGCCATGCAGAACTCTTACTCGATTGAACTGTCATCGAGCAATCGTGTACCTAGACATATTTTGGATATATTAATGTTGCATGTCAAATGATACTGTCATCTTAGTAAATTTTGCGACTTGCTAACACATTTTGATAAAAATTTGTATATTTATCGAGAATTATCACGTACAAGTTGTGTGCTGACGTAAATTTGAGGATATACGTGACCTGCACATGTGGTTTTTCAACTAATTTTAAATTTTTGATAAAATATGTCCTCAAATCATGAGATTTGCAAAACTAATGGACCAAAACTAGATATGGCAAATTGGACCAAACTGAAGGTGAGAATTATCTTACACACTAAGTATCGACACAACCGGTGCAGTCGAACATCATGGTGATCAGAGTGATTGCATGTGGAGTGGCATTATTGCAAAGGGTGGATTGCTTGTTTGTCGTGCTCAGTGTGTTGCTATAGGACAATGGATTGATACTGATATCGTATGAATTTTTGACAACTAATAATTACTCCTTCAGATAGAGTTTTGCAAACACATTTTGATAGAAATTTCCAAATTTATTCAAAATCAGCACGTGCAGGTCGTGTGCTGGCATAAATTTGAGAATATATCTGACATGTTCATGTGGTTTGCCAGTTAATTTTTAAATTTATGACAAAATGTGTCCTCAAATTATGAAAATTGCAAAAATAATGGACAAGTTCTAATTTGAGACGAAAGTTACAATATTTTTAATACTTCATAGTATAGTTAGAGGGCACCATACTCCATTCAATTCAGATAAATCCAAATGACAGTATTCACTCCACCCATCCACCCATCCACACTCATGCCATCACTGTTATCCGGCCGGTGCGTACAACAAATCTCTTTATAAGAAAAAATCTATATTTTTTGGTACAATTATTAGCATTAAATTTCATCCTTTATTTATGCATATGGCAATTTTAGTCCATCAATTAATGAAATTTAAAAATTGTCAAACAATGCAAATATTGACTAGAAATAAATTCATATTTCGAAATTTTTTGGGTGAATCTATTGTATATATATATATATATATATATATATATATATAAAAGAGTTATTACATAATAACATCAATATCTTAATAAACTGGTCACAACTGTGACGTCCTTAGGATTTTATACTTAATTGGATGACTAACTGATAACTATTATGAAAATTTTATAAAAATTGTAGTTGAAATTGAAGTAAAATAAAACTTGAATGGAATGAATTGGAGCTTATTATAGTAATTGAGAGTAAATTATATTAATTAAAAAATTAGGAAGGATGTAAAAGATATTTTTAAAAAGTTTAAATAAACTAAAGTAATAATAATAATAATAATAATAATAATAATAATAATAATAATATAATATAATAATAAATAATATAATATAATATAATATATAAATATGTAAAGAAAAAAAAGAAGGCGGGCGGGTGGGGCCATCAATTCCCCACCGCGACACTAACTTTGCATACATATTGAAGCAAGCACTTGCATTCATCCTCTCTCTTTTTACATATATAAACAACACACACACTGGAAGTTTATTTCGGGCGAAGACAGGTACGAAAATTTTGGATTTTAATTTATATTAATTTATATAATTATATTATTTAATTAGTTTATTTATTAAATATAGTTTATACTGATTGATGTACTATTTAATCGGAATATTTTATGATTTTGTCAATTTATATTGGTGTTGAATTAAATGTCCCAATTGACTTAAAATATTATAGTTGGTTAATTAAATTATTAAATTTGGTAGATTTAATTATTACTATAGTTAATTTATTCACTTTTGTTGGGCCTATTAACCAAATGTGTATTTATATGTATTCGGGTATAACTAAATTGTATAATAACGAGAAATTAATAGAAAATTCATAGGAATATTTCGAAAATTATGTTTGAGGAATATTATATTATTAGAAAGGAAAATGAGGGTTTTAATCATAATTTAATTTAGAAAATGATATTAAGAATGATATATATAAGATTTTATTAAAAGATTCATATGAAAAAGTTGATAAAAATATATATCTGGGAAGATAGATAGTTAGGAAATATAGTATGGAATTTATATTTCGATAGAAATGAAATACTAAATGATAAATTAGAAATTATACAAATAATATGTAATATTATATTTAGAAATTATAATATTTTTAATATATTGATTGTATGCATTATAACTCGTTATAGGATTCGGTGATAAAGTAGAGGATTGGACAATTCCTTGTTTGCTAGTAGAGCATCGTTAGATCAAGGTAAGTGAATAATTTGTATTATCTATATATGTTTCCTTTCTTTGTGGTATTACTTTTATATAGATCTGTAATTCATGCTGAAGCTGATTTATCTAAAAATGTATGCGTGGTGAATGATTTAACTGGAATGATGATATTGTGCACGTAAAATGACAAATTCATTAAAGTATTATATTTATTGGATGATGTTATTGGTGTTTGTAAAGAAAAATATGTCTATATATGGTTTTATGTCAATAGCTGTTTACAAGGAAGGTGATATGTGGAATTGAGGGAGTGGTGGAAATTGAATATAATATGATGTGGCAAATTGAAAAGAAAAGAGCTATGATGCAATATGAAAAGAGCTATGATTAGAATTGAAAGAGCTATGATGCGAAAATAAAATTGATGAGCCGGCGTGTCAAGGGATTCACGTATGTAATGAACGGTGGGATTGAGCTAGTGGAAAAAAACACAATATCACATTCTGGTAAGCAGACTAGGAAAGGATGAGTTTAATTGATTGTTTTGCTATGAGTTGACTGCGTATTAGATAAAGTTTATTTGTATTGAAATTAAATTGATTATACTTTATGTACATTGCTCATCTTGTTTTATCTAGACTATACTTGATGTACATATTTAAATAGTGCCGGTTATTTGTTTACCAAGTTGCAGGCTCACTCCTCTGCAAATATTTTCAGGAATATATCTCTATCCACCGAAGATTAGATTCAAACCTTGTATTTCAGCTAGGTCGGGCCAGTATGCAGTTCCTTTATCACCCGTAACTAAAAATAGAAATTACCTTTTCGGGTTGTGTAAATATGAATTAGAAATGAGGATGGTATGTGAACTAATTATAACATTCTATTTTATGGTATTGGTAGACACATGTATAATCTCGTGATTGAAATGATAAATTCAGTAGTGGTGATGATAAAGTTACGTGTATATATATTCCATAGGTATAGGTTTATGTGCTTAATTAAATGTATAAACATGATTTACTCTAAGTATGATATTTAGGAGAAATACAATCACAGCGTCGCTAGGGAGTCTACAGCAATACATCAAGTTGACAATATATCGATATTCGAGTCATATATCAATATAGCAAAGAACAATAAAATAAAGGCTAAATAACTTTTTTGGTTCCATAAAGAAGGGACTTTTCCATTTTAATCCCACGCTTTACGCGATTTTCGATTTGGTCCTATTTTTAAACAAAAATTGTCCAAGTTAGTCCCAGACGCCAATTTCCGTTAATTTTCTAACGGTTGCATGGATGGTTTAATTAAAAATATATATTATTATTATATATTAAAAAAAACTAACTACCCTACCCCACCCCACCCACCCCCCCCTACCACCCCCCAACCCATCGGCGGCTTAAATTTTTAAATTGTCGGATTTTCGCAAATGCTTTACCAAAATGAGTGAGATCGATCTCGTTGGAATCATCTTGAAGAGATGAGTCTGATGGTGGTATTTTGAGATCGAGATTCGTCCGGACGAAAATGAATTGACGGCAAACAGGTTCGACGGTCATGATTTGAGCCCAGTCTCTCCGGTTGACGAAAACTCAAATTGAAGGTATAGAAATGTTCCTCTTGAAGAGAGGATTCGAATGGTACCACTGGAGGTCAGAAACTCGTCAAGGCGGCGCCGGAAACTCAGAGAGAAGTTTCCATCGAAAAAAGGGGCGAAAAATGCATTTTAACTTAATTATTAATTATTGTTTGTTTTATTTTTTTAATTAACTTAATTGTTAGATATTTTTTTATAATTTTATTTAATATGTATATTGGATTTCCTTGTTTTTTAAATATATAGAATACTAATTTAAATATAAATATCATTTATAAAAATACAATAATTAATAAAATATTTATCCTAAATAATAATTTAAATTTAGAATATTGTTAAAATAATTTTTTAATTAGTATATAAAATATTTTTTTTATAAAATTTAGTATATTATTTAAGATATTCATTTTTCTTTTAAATACACCCATTAAAAATATTTAACCTAAATTTAAAAAATAAAATTTAGTATATTAAAATTATTTTTTATAAGATTTAGTAAATTTTTTTTTTTTTGGTATTTTATATTTATAAATATAGTTTAAAGAAACTTTGAAAGAAAAAATAATGTATATAAATATGTATAAAAAATATTTTTTATCGTTTTGGTATTTTTAAAAAATTAAATAAAAAATATACATATTTTAAATAATTTATAGATATTATAATATTTGAAAAATAGTTTTAAATAATTGTAATAGTTAAATATATATTTTAGTTAATTAAAAATAATTTTACATTAATAATTATAATTTTTAAATTTTAGTTTTAACAATTATAAAATCATTTAAAATTTAAATTTAATTAATTTAATAATTGAGTTTTAAATTATAAAATTCAAAAAATTTGCATTTTAGCTCATTAATTTCTATAGTTGCTGCCAAACATTTTTATAGGAAGAAAAAGCACATTTTGGGGCTAATATTTGCCTAAAAAAAATTGAACAGTAACAAGTTAACGTTTGGCCAAGCAACCGTTAGAAAACTAACGGAAATTGGCGTCTGGGACTAACTTGGGCAATCTTTGTTTAAAAATGGGACCAAATCGAAAATCGCGTAAAGCGTGGGACTAAAACGGAAAATCCCTTCTTTATGGGATCAAAAAAGTTATTTAGCCTAAAATAAATTACAATAAAGTCATATAAACTGAGTAAAATACTCACACGTCTGATGGCACTATAAAAATTGAGTATTCGCTATATTATAAATGACCACGACTTAAAATCATGGTAAATTACTACTATTAACCACGGCTAAATTACCTTTTTGATCCCATAAAGAAGGAATTTTTTTTTAGTCCCACGGTTTACGCGATTTTCAATTCGGTACCATTTTTTATTAAAAAGTGTTCAAGTTAGTCTCCAACCCCATTTTTCGTCTAGTTTTAATGGTGGATTGGTCAAATCGTTAAGCTACTGTAGCTAAGATTACCTTTTTTGTCCCATAAAGAAGGAACTTTACCTTTTTAGTCCCACAGTTTATGCGATTTTCATTTTAGTCCATTACTTGCTAAAAAAATTTCAACTTAATTCCAAATCCCATTTTTTGTCAAATTTTAACGGAGAATGGAGATACTATTGGGGCAATTGGAATTTACTATTTTTCTTTTTTTAGAGGAAAAAATGGAGGCAAAAACACAAACCAACATCTATAAATTGAGGGGGAAAAAAATAGCCCGCCAAAAATTGAGGCCAAAAAAATGAAAAAAATTACAAGTTCCCTCCAGTAATATTGAAAATGTTCAAAAAACCTTCTATAAAATATAAATTACATCCATTGTGATATAAAAAAATTCAAAAAAATCCCCCAAGGCCAGAGTTGGTGGTACATGCACTTATGTGTCTGAAAAGTATATTTTGTTGATAATTTTGCCCTTCTCTCCAATCTATTATATTATTATATATTTTTATATAAATAATATTTTATTATTAATAAATATCTACATATTATTTTAAAATTTGTTGAATTTTATATATTATATATTATATAATGTATATATATAATATTATATATAATAAATTAGAGAGAAGGGCAAAATTATCAATAGAAATATACTTCCAGATATATAATCGCAATCAACGTGCATGTACCACCAACTCTGGCCTTGGAGGATTTTTTAATCTTTTTCATATCACAAAGGGTGTAATTGATATTTTATTTTTTATATAGAATTTTTTGGAAGATTTTCAATATCATAGGGAGGAACTTGTATTTTTTTTCGTTTTTTTCCCTCCATTTTTGGTAGGCTGTTTTTTTTTTTTCTTTTTTTTGTCCCCCTCAATTTATAGAGGCTGGTTGTTTTTTTTTTTTTTTCTTTTTTGCCTCCTTTTTTTCCTCCTAAAAAGAGAGCAAAACAGTAAATTCCAATTGCACCAATGGAATCTTCATTCTACATTAAAATTTAATGGAAAATGGGTTTTGGGATAAAATAAAATTATTTTTATAAGAAATGGGACTAAAATGAAAAACACGTAAATCGTGGGACTGAAAAGGAAAAGTCCATTCTTTATGGAATGAAAAAGATAATTTTAGCCACATCAATTTAACGGTTTGACCAGTCCACTGTTAAAATTAGACGAAAAATGGGGTTTGGGACTAATTTGGACACTTTTTAATAAAAAATAGGATCAAATTGAAAATTGCGTAAATCGTGGGACTAAAAAGGAAAAGTCCCTTCTTTATGGGACCAAAAAGGTATTTAGCCAGTAAGTTAAATACTCACACGCCTGATGGTACTATAAAAAAATTGAGTATTTGATACACTATAAATGACCATGACTTAAAAATCATGGTAAATCACTACTATTAACCACGGCTAAACAAAAGCAAAGCAAAAAATTAAAATTTTACCACATTTAATCCATATTCACCATGATTTCTAGCCTCAGCCAAAACATTTGCCATGATTTTGACCATGGCAAATATTTTAGCCACACTTGCAGAAACAACGGCTAATGGCCGTTGCGAAGCCGTGATTAATTCGTATTTGCCATGATTTTCTTCTTTTGACTATAATTTTTTACCATAGCAAAAAAATATATTTTTTCTAGTGTGGGATGCAAACCCATCACCTTACACTTGTTTATGAAACTAGATAATAAGGTTGATTAATGGCATCATTTTGAATTAAATATTATAAAGGCTCCATTGAATTTTTTTCTCCTATAATTAGAGGTGTTTGGCATTTTGGACCTTCAAAAAGTGAAACTTATAATCAGATCTATTATCCTAGTAAATTTTATAATTTTCTAACACATTTTTTGCTAGAAATTTCTACATTTTTCCAAAATTAGCACGTGTCAAGTCGTGTGCAACTGTAAATTTGAGGAAATATGTGACTTGTACACGTGGTTTTTCAACTAATTTTTAAATTTCTGGCAAATTGTGTCACATCATGAAATTTACAAAACTAACGGACCAAATTGCAAGTTCTAATTTAGGACGAAAGTTGTAATATTTTTTAAATAATCCATAATATAGTTAGAGGGTATCCTACTCAATTAAATTAAAACAAATCCAAATTACAGTATCCATCACACCCATACACCCGTCCACACTCATGCCATCACCGTCCTCCGATCGGCGCATACACCAAATCTATATCTATATATAAAACTATGAATCTAAAAGTGTTTGTTTCCTATTGTGTAAGGACAACTATACCCTTACTTAAGTACTCCTTATAAAAATAAATAAACAAATTAGTTATACAAGAATAAAATATTCTATTAAAAAGAATAAAATTATTTAGTAGTTTAAACTCCTAATTACTCTAAACTACTTTAAAAATGAATAATATATCCAACTGAAAAAAAATAATATGCGAATAAATTTTTGTGCAATCTTTGCTAAAAGCAATCTTAATTATTTTAAGAAAATTTCAGTTTACTATGTCACATGAAATTTTTTAAAATAAATAACACATCAATAATTTATAAAGTACTAATCTAAATTTAAATCTATCTATCAATATACATATGATAAAGAATAAATATCAAAATTGAATTGCGAATAAAAATATCAATTTTATTAAATTAGAGGTGTTGTTGAAAATTTTAAAAAGAGCGACTTTTAACTAATTGATTTTATTTTAATATTAATAGGTACAAAATACCATCGTCCCCCGCCCCCCTAAAAAACAATATAGACAGTAATAAAATCAAGCAATCTGCATAAAAATTTTAAAAATAAACACCAAAAAAAATTATTAAAGTTTAATAAACACCATAAGAAAAGGATAAAATTGTTAATTCAATAATTTTCATGCATCATGAAAAATAATATCATGTTAAAGGCAAAACATCAATTAAACTATAGGATATGAGTATAAAGATAAATAAATATTAAAATTTAATAGACATTGATATTTAAGTAAGAGATGGAATTTATTAATTATACAACTTCAAAGTTCATTAAAATATACAAAAAAAATATTATCATGAAAAAGTTTTGAGTGTTGACATTGTTTAATGGAGAATAGAAAATTGATTAGTATTGAGTGTATCTAACAAATGAAGAGATGCAGAGTAAACTTTATTCTATTTAAATACAAATATGATAAAAGGTCACTATCAATAGGTAACCAAAAATTTTAATTTGGATACACACAAATAATGTATATTTGAAAATTTTGATTTGGTTTGGATATTTTTATTTTTAATGTTAATAAATGCAACTTAATCATAAAAATAAATTCATTTTTAAGATAGATACGTGTTGAATTTGTGTTATATAAGATAATACAAATTCAATTAATATTTTAATGTTGGAGATATAAATATAGAATAAATAAAATAAATGATAAAATATAGAATAAATAGATTTTTTCTTGTCAATTAAAAATTTAATTATAATCTTGAGGACAAAATTTTAGACAAATACAAAACAAATATCTAATATTTTTGAAATAAGTGATATTTCTTACTGATGTTTTAGTGATAATTTAAAAGTTTAATTATAATATTGGAAATTAGATTTTGGATAAATACAAATAAATGATTAAGATATTTAAAATAGATTATATGTCTAACCAATAAAATTTTTTCTTGATAGTTAATGGACATAAGTATATGAGTACGGGATAACTTCAAAAAATAGGTAAAAGAAAAAAAAAAAAATTATATCAAGAAAAGGTCATCACTTCCGCCATAGAAGAGTTCAATTTTGAGATTATTTAATGGAGACATTTAGTGTTGCACCTATTTGATAAATGAAGAATTATTGAGTAGACTTTATTCTATTTAAAAACAAATATGATGGAGACCACTGCCATTAGGTAATTGTAAGTTTTAGTTTGAATATACACAAATATATTTTAAGATTTTTGATTTGGTTTGGGTTTAGTGTTAATAAAAAAAACTTAATCAAAAAATAAATATGATATTTGATACAAAATAGATATTAGATAACATATGATATTTCTAACAAATAAGATTTTTTCTGTCAATTAAAAAATTCAATTATAACATTGAAGATAAAATTTCAGATAAATACAAAATAAATATCAAAATACTTAAAATAGGTGAAGTTTATAATTGATGTTTTATTTATAATTTATTTTTTTTATAATATTGGAGATAAGAATTATGATAAATACAAAATAAATATTTAAGATATTTAAAATAGTTAATATTTTTAATCAATAAATTTTTTTCTTGACAATTAAAAAATTTAATTATAATCCATTAGATAAGATTTTGGATAAATACAAATTAAATATATAATATATTTAAGTAGATGATGTTTCTAACCAATAAGATTTTTTCTTGACAATTAAAAATTTCAAAATCACCCGATATTATTAGTCGGTCAAAATTACTTAATTTTACTCAACCATCATTCTGCTATATATATATAGACTAGCGTAAAACCCGTACCATGCATGGTTATATAATTTTTTTTTCAGAATATTAATTAGAACTTTTTATAATATATTGCTTAATAAAGAATTTTTTTTTTGTAAAATACAACTTTTTATTTTTAATAGGTAAAATATAGTAGTTTTGAATTTTTTTATCTATTTTGATTATTATCAAAAATAATATTTTCTTACACATATAATATATTTTCATAACTAAAATTTGTATTTTATGAGGATTACTTTCATAAAATTATGACATTCTATTAAATATGTAAATTACTTATTTTACAAAACTCCAACTCTGTAGAAAAATGTAAAAAATAAATAATTAGTTAAACATGCATTGTATGCTATAATTTATCTTCCATCAAAATCATACTAAAGTATATAAATTAAAAATGATCTTTCTTTGTAAAAAATAAAATAAAGTAAAATACAAAATGAATAGAAACTTACTTTTAATAAGTTATAAGAAAGACAATTGAAAGAATAAAAAACAAAAAATAAAGAAAGATGGATGTTTGTCAAAATAATTTAAAATCTCAATATCATTCATCGATTTGAATAAAAAAAGGCATAAATTATTATGAAATGAGAAAATAAAATGAGTAAAAATAAAAATAAATGTTAAGTTTAATGAAATCATAAGCATAGCAATATTTTCACTAGCCTAAAAGAACAAAAGGACTTTCATCAACAAAATAAGATTTTCATGAATAAGATTTTTTTGAAAGAGTAACTCGAATTACACATACATGTAAATGTAAGAATTAAGAAGCATGTATGATCATAGATTTAGTTGAATCATATTTAGATAACTTGAGAATTAAATTATTTGTAAAATAATATCTGGTGATTCCTTCCATCTTGTAAAACATCATTTGAATACAAATAAATAATCATAATAATTAAATTTGAAAAGAAAGAACAAAATTAAATCATAAAATTAAAATTTAATGGATAAAACTATAATATGTAAAAAGAAAAAAATAGGTTTATAAAAAGATAAAAAAGGGTAAAAGTTTAAATGAAAATAAAATTAAATACCAAATTAAGTAGAATTGTACATATAAATATTAAATAAAATATGTACCTATAAGCATTAAATGATTTTCTCCCTTTTACTTAAAAATAAAAATGAAAAAGAAAAGAAACCTGAAAAAAAAAAAGAATTAAACTATAAAAATAAAAATTTATGAATGAAACTATTATAAAAAAAAAATGGTGTAGAAAACATATAAAGGGAGAAATATTTAAACAAACAAAAAATGATACAAAATAATATTAAATTAGATATGTATCTATTAGCACTAAACGCAATTAATATATATATAAAAGAAAGGTTTATAAAGAATACAAAAGGATAAATATTTGAACAGAAATAAAAACTAATTTTTAGTTTGAGTAGAATTATGAAAATAAGTATTAAATAAAATATGTATCGCTTAACACCAAATAAATCTGTTCCTTACAAAACAAAAACCAATTTTTTTTTTTGAAAGAGAGCAGCAAAGATAAACTATAAAATACAAATTGAACAAATGTAATTATAAATATATATATATATATATATATATATAAATTGGTGTGTAAAACATACAAAAGAATAAATATTTAAATAAAAATAAAAATTAAATGATAAATTAAGTAGAATTATACAATTTAAAAAAAAAATTTGTACTTATTAAAAATCAAATAAATTCATTCCTTCTTGTATAACAAAATCAAGCAATCATAGTAGAAATGTAAAAAATAAACTCCAAAAGATAAATAAGTATTAAAATTTAATGAGAAAATATAAACCAATAATAGAGATTGTTAATTTAATAAATTTCAAGTGTCATAAGAATATTATATAAAAAATAAATAATATCATGATAAAGGCAAAACATCAGTTTAGCTATAGGATATGAGCTTAAATACCAATAAATATTTAAATATAATGGACATAAATATATGAGTAATATCAAATAAAATTATATCAAGAAAATGTGTAAAACATCACTTCCGCTAGAGAAGACCATTGAAAAAATATACAAAGTATTAAAGTTTCAAATTGTTTAATGGAGAATACAAAATTGATAGTATTGCACCTACCTAATAAATGAAGAGATGCTAGGTAGACTTTGTTCTATTAAAATAAAAATATGATGGAGACCACTATCATTAGGTAATTAAAAATTTTAGTTTGGATATACATAAATAATATTTTTTAAAATCTTTTATTTGGTTTGGATTTTTTAGCGTTAATAAATAAAACTTAATCATAAAACAAACTCACATAAATACATAATGAATTAATATAAAATAATATTAATGTTATTTAAGATAAACTTCAATTCAATTAGTCTTTTAATTTTGAAGATAATATTTGGAATTAATAATAAATAAATTCTAATATATATAAAAACATATTGTATTTCTAACAAATAAGAATTTATTTTTGTCGTTAAAAAATTCAATTATAATTTTGAAGATAAAATTTCAGATAAATATACAAAATAAAATATCAAAATATATAATATAGGTGATATTTCTAATTGATGTTTTATTTATAATTTAAATTTTATTATAATATTAGAGATAAGATTTTAAATAAATTTAAAATAAATATTTAAGATATTTAAATTAGATAAATATTCTAACCAATAATTTTTTTCTTGATAATTAAAAAAAAACTCAATTATAATGTAGGAGATAAGATTTTGAATAAATACAAAGTAATATTTAATATGTTTAAGTAGATGATGTTTTTAACCAATAAGATTTTTTCTTGACAAAAAAAATTCAAAATTATTAGAAATTAGTATTCGATCAAAATTAGCTCAGTTGCAGTCAACCATCGTTCTGCTATATCAGTGGAATTGAGAATCATGCTATCGTGCGTACGGTGTGCAAGAATAAAGTGGAGGTCTAAGTTGATCTTTGCGCGAATGGAAATCCATAGAAGGAACAACAAGCGAAGCAAATTCAAACGAAATTGAAATGGTACAATCTCGTTGTTAGATTTTTATCAGTTTTTTATTTCTACCTTAAGCCACAAAAAATTGTTTATGCATATATTTATTATTGTTTGCTTTTTTTAAGTATAAAACGCCCAAAAAATCACGAGGTACACACCGTGATTGAATTTTAAGTTCTATTTAATTTCCTATATCGCTGCTTTTATTAATTTTCCTTTTCAGTTCTTTGGACTTGAAAGTTGCAATTTTGTTTAATGTACACCCCTTTGAGGCCCCACTCAGCCATGATAAAATATAATACACTAGGTGTATTATTTGTTTCTACATCTTTTCTCAGGCATAAGTTCAGTGTTCTGAAAAAATAGACTTTTCTCTATATACGTCTCTCAAAATCCGTCCACTACTCTCTCTTCCCTTCTCCATCAAGTTCTTCTTTCAATTTCAAATTTTATCGTAGCAATAACATGGAATTAATATATCATTTTAAGATTTCAAAGTTTGACTTTATAAAATATAATGATAAGAAAAAAATGAAGACTAAGCAATGCACAAATGATAGCATTAACTGTAGTGCCAATAGAAATTCCAAGACAAATTGCTTGAAAAAGAAAAAAATTAAGATTAAGAACACAGATCACGAAGAAATAAGTTAATAACAAATATAATAATATATATTTGCGTTTGAGTTTAAAAAAAAACTTATAATTTGATCTATTATATTTTAAATTTGTTTTGCAATTTCTTTTTAACACATTTTGAATAGAAATTTCCAAATTCGTTCGAAATTAGCACGAGCGAGTTGTGTGCTGGAGTAAATTTGAGGATATTATTGACTGAACATTTAGAAGTTAGTTGGGAATTCAAAAATTGACATGATGTCGGCTATAAAATCAATAAGATAGCTCTGAAAAAAGATTTCAGAAGGATTTTTCAGGAGCAAGTCGCATAAAATCAATAAACAACGATGAATTTTAAATAGTAAATTGATTAAAATTGGTCAACTCTTGCAATATAACAAAGAAGAGTAATAAAATTATCTTAAGACAATCATAAAGTGAGGATATAAATTTATCATATCTATGACATTGAATTAATAAATAATTTTAAGACTTCAAAGTTTGAGTTTATAAAATATAATGATAAGATAAAAATTCAAGACTAAGTAATTCAAAATGAAAGCACTAACTTTAGTGTCAAAATAAATTTGAAGACAAATTTGCTTGAAAAATCAACCAATTAAAATTAAAAATACAAGAATGTTTATAATAAGTAATATATAGACCAATTAAGAGTTGAAATTGATTCAAATGTTGAATTAAAAGAAACTGGATCCACCTAAAAAAAGTCCTAGCCGATTTTGAGAGTGACTAGGTCAAAAGAGGAGTTCATGAAGTATAATGCACTAGGTATATTATTTTTTCCAACAACTTATCTTAAAAATACTTTTAGTGTTGTTAAAAATTAGCTTTTCTCTCTCTACACATCTCTCAAAATACGTCCACTACTCTCTATTCCCTTCTTCATTAAGTTCTTCTTGAACAAGTTCAAGAAAAAGCTATATATATCCGATTCACTAATTTGATAGTGAGAATCGAATCTATTTTTCCCAATAGAAATAGATTCTATTGTGAGATCTCAAGCCATCTAACAGTGGAATTGAGAATCAGGCTATCGGCATGCGGTGTGCAAGAATGAAGAGGAGGTCTTAGTTGATCTTTGCGCGTACGCAAGTCCATTAAAAGAACAACAAGCGAAGCAGATTCAGACGAAATTGAAATGGTATAATCTTTGTTAGATTTTTATCAGTTTTTTATTTCTACTTTAAGCCACAAAAAATCATTTATGCATATTTTTATTTATTGTTTGCTTTTTTAAGCATTGAACTCTGAAAAAATAAAGAGGTACATACCGTGATTGGATTTTAAATTCGATTTAATTTCTTCTATTGCTGCTTTTATTATTTTTCCTTTTCAGTTTTCTTGGACACGAAAGTTGCAGTTTTGTTTAATGTAAACCCCTTTGAGGCCCCACTCGGCCTTGATGAAACAAATACACTAGGTGTATTATTTTTCCCACATCTTATCTTAGATTGAATTTTAATTTTATTTTAATTTTAATTTTACACTAGGTGTATTATTTAAGTATCGAACTCAGAAAAAATAAAGAGGTACACCTCTTGATTGGATTTTAATTTTATTTAATTTTCCCTTTCACTACTTTTATTATTTTTCCATTTCAGTTCTCTTGGATTTCAAAATTGCAATTTTGTTTAATGTACACCCCCTTGAGGCCGAGTGGGCTGTAGTATAATACAATATGTGTACTATTTTTTTCAACATCTTATATTAGAGATAGTTTTAGTGTTTTGAAAAATTTGATTTTTCTCTCTACACATCTCTCAAAATCCATCCACTACACTCTCTTCCCTTCTCCATCAAGTTCTTCTTTCAAGAGAAAGCTAATTAGATCTCATTCACTAATTTGAGAGTGAGAATCAAGTCCATTTTTCCCATAGAAATAGTTACTATTGCGAGATCTCAAGCCATCTAACAGAGGTATTGAAAATCATGCTTCCGGCGTGTGCTGTGGAGAATGAAGAGGAGGTCTAAGTTGATCTTTGCGTGAATACAGATCCAAAGAAGAAACTAAGGATAAATAAGCTCTATGCAGTCGTTAGTTTAATGTGAATAATTGAATATGAAAGAAATTAATGCTTTATATATTTTATAAAATATTGTTAATAGAAATAACTTGAACCTAAATACTAAGGATAATTGACTCTCGCTGGATCTTTGGCCTCTCGTCTTGTATGAGTCTTCTTATTTAAGTCTTTAATCTAGATCTTAATTCTAATCTAACGATGTGAGAAATGCCGACTCCTTTTCCAACAACATGTGGATTGGCAATTTGTCACCAAAAGTGACAGGTTCTGAGTTAAAATCTTTGTTTTCCGCTTATAGAGAAGTGATCGGCATTAACTCATGCCCTCTTATCACTATGCCTTTGTCCACTTCAAAGAAATCGAGGGCACGAAGTTGGCGAAGCACGGTCTGCAAAGCCACGTTCTTCACAGGAAACCTCTAATGATTAACTTCGCTACACAGGTTGGTGATATTAATTTTTTTATTCTGCGATTTCTCTATTTTTTTTGTTTGTGTAAATACTATTTTTAAAGGCTTAAATATATTTTTTTGTCCTACAATTTGGCTACATTCCGTGTCCGAAATGACACATAAACTTCTTTAAAACGAACGTCGCAAAACAAATAAGATTATCACGCACTAATATCAAAAAATATACACAAAATGTTTGCAAATATTTGTGGACCAAGCTAAATGTTTAGTTATCAAGCAATTCGATCACGTTACCTTTAGATAATAAGGTTGATTAATGTGGCATCATTTTGATTTGAATATTATAAAGGCTCTATTGAATTTCTTTTGTCCTATAATTAGATGTATTTTCCATTTTGGAACTTTAAAAAGTAAAACTTACAATTTGATCTATTATCATAGTAAATTTTGTGATTTGCTAATACATTTTGATAGAAATTTCCAAATTCGTTTGAAATTAGCACGGGCAAGTTGTGTGCTGGAGTACATTTGAGGATATCATTGACTGAAAATTTAAAAGTTAGTTGTGAATTCCAAAATTAACATGATATCGGCTATAGTAAGAAATTTTAGGAGGATTTTTCAGGGGCAAGTTTCATAAAATCAATAAACAATGATAAATTTAAAATAGTAAATTGATTAGAATTGGTCAACTCTTGCAATATATAACAAAGAAGAGTAATAAAATTATCTTAATACAATCATAAAGTGAGCATATATATTTTATCATATCTATGGCATGGAATTAATAAAAAATTTTAAGATTTCAAAATTTAATTTTATAAAAGATAATGCTAGGAAAAAAATTCAAGACTAAGGAATTCAAAATGAAAGCACTAACTTTAGAAACATGAGAATGTTTATAATAGATAATATATAGGACCAATTTAGAAGGCAACGGTCTAGAGACATCATTCACGTTAACCTGATTGGATAACGACACACGACTTGCTTCTTCCTGGATATTCGATGAACTAGCAAACTTTGAAGCATCAGTTCCATGATCTACTGCCTTACCCCCAGAAACGTTAACATCAGCCGGTGGAACAGAGTGCCCATGTAAAGAGCTACATTGAAGACGAGGTGCTTCTGGTGGTGATATTGAAACCTTGGGCAAAACCCCATAATAAGTAACTGGCAACGGCCTTTGCTTTGGATACACAACGTTAAACAGGTCAAGAACAGAGAATAAGATAAAAAATGGGTTGTCGAAGGTTTCGATGAATGAAGAGTTGAATAGAAAGAGATCTGTAAAAGGAATATCGCATATCAAATGAGATTATTACGCACTAATATCAAAAAAATACACATAGAAAGTTTATAAATATTTATGGACCAAGCTGAATGTTTATCAAGTAATACTAGATTATAATTGTATTAACTTTAGATAATAAGGCTGATTAATGGCATCAGTTTCAAATTGAATATTATAAAGGCTCTATTGAAAAGTTTTGTCCTATAATTGGAGGTGTTTGGCATTTTGGACCTTAAAAAAAAAGTGAAATTTATAATCCGATCTATTATCTTAGTAAATTATACAATTTCCTAACACATTTTTTGCTAGAAATTTCTGCATTTGTCCAAAATCAGCACGTGCAAGTCGTGTGGAAGTGTAAATTCGCAAAGTAAAAAAATTAATAAATTACCAACCGGTTTAGCGATGTTAATCATTAGAGGCTTCTGTAAGAACGTTGCCTTGCAGACCCTGCCTCGCCAACTTCGTGCCCTCGATTTCTTTAAAATTCACAAAGGTGTAGTGATAGAAGGGGAATTAATTAATGCTGATCATTCTCCATGAGTGGCAAATAGATATATTAACTCAGAATCTGTCACTTTTGGTGACAAATTTTCGATCCACAAGTTGTTGGATGGAGGGATCTCCCGCTGCAAATCATTAAACTGCATCGTGGTTCTATGCAGCTCCTACCGCTGATTTTACAGGTGTTGCCATAAAAAGGGGCAAGTACTGGGAACAAGAAAAAATGATGGGTCGTAGGAGGTTTGGATGTGAATGAAAAGGTTAACGGAAAGAGATATGTGTGCAATGAGGATGTGGTGGAGTGAGGTTTTGTAAGTGTATGGGCGGGGTGGTTATTGTAATATTTTGTTAGATTTGTATGAATTTAATGGCATTTGGTGGCTCCCGGTTGTATTGTGTATTATTTGAAATTATTATAATTTTTCCTGAATTAAATTAAAATTCTAAAGGATGAATTTTAATGCGAGCAAATATACCAAAAATATGAGTTTTTCCTTATAAAGAGATTTGATGTACGCATCGACCGGATGGTGATGGCAAGAGTGTGGATGGGTGTATGGGTGCTGTGTGTACTGGAATTTGAGTTTATTTGAATTTAATTGAATAGGGTACCCTTTGACTATATTATGGATTATTTAAAAGTATTGTAATTTTTTGTCCTAAACTAGAATTAGCTGAAAAACCACATATACAAGTCACATATATCTCAAATTTACACTTGCACACGACTTGCACGTGCTAATTTTGGACAAATGCAGAAATTTCTAGCAAAAAATGTGTTAGGAAATTGTATAATTTACTAAGATAATAGATCGGATTATAAATTTCACTTTTTTTTAAGGACCAAAATACCAAACACCTCCAATTATAGGACAAAACTTTTCAATAGACCATTTATAATATTCAATTTGAAATTATGCCATTAATCAACCTTATTATCTAAAGTTAATACAATTATAATCTAGTATTACTTGATAAACATTCAGCTCGGTCCATAAATATTTATAAACTTTCTATGTGTATTTTTCTATATTAGTGCGTAATAATCTCATTTGATATGCGATATTCCTTTTACATATCTCTTTCTATTCAACTCTTCATTCACATCGAAACCTTCGACAACTCATTTTTTTATCTTATTCTCTGTACTTGACTTGTTTAACATTGTGTATCAGAAGCAAAGGCCGTTGCCAGTTACTTATTATGGGGTTTTGCCCAAGGTTTCAATATCACCACCAGAAGCACCTCGTCTTCTAAGTAGCTCTTTACATGGGCACTCTGTTCCACCGGCTGATGTTAACGTTTCTGGGGGTAAGGCAGTAGATCAAGGAACTGATGCTTCAAAGTTTGCTAGTTCATCGAATATCCAGCAAGAAGCATGTCGTGTGCCGTTATCCAATCAGGTTAACGTGAATGATGTCTCTAGACCGTTGCCTTCAAAATTGGTCCTATATATTATCTATTATAAACATTCTTGTGTTTCTAAAGTTAGTGCTTTCATTTTGAATTCCTTAGTCTTGAATTGTTTTCCTAGAATTATCTTTTATAAAATTAAATTGTGAAATCTTAAAATTATTTATTAATTCCATGCCATAGATATGATAAATATATATCCTCACTTTATGATTGTATAAAGATAATTTTATTACTCTTCTTTGTTATATATTGCAAGAGTTGACCAATTCTAATCAATTTACTATTTTAAATTTATCATTGTTTATTGATTTTATGAAACTTGCCCCTGAAAAATTCTCCTAAAATTTCTAACTATAGCCGACATCATGTTAATTTTGGAATTCACAACTAACTTTTAAATTTTCAATCAATGATATCCTCAAATGTACTCCAGCACACAACTTGCACGTGCTAATTTCAATCGAATTTGGAAATTTCTATAAAAATGTATTAGCAAATCACAAAATTTACTAAGATAATAGATCAAATTGTAAGTTTTACTTTTTAAAGTTCCAAAATGGAAAATACATCTAATTATAGGACAAAAAAAATTCAATAGAGCCTTTATAATATTCAAATCAAAATGATGCCACATTAATCAACCTTATTATCTAAAGGTAACGTGATCAAATTGCTTGATAACTAAACATTTAGCTTGGTCCACAAATATTTGCAAACATTTTGTGTGTATTTTTCGATATTAGTGCGTGATAATCTTATTTGTTATGCGACGTTCCTTTTAAAGAAGTTTATGTGTCATTTCGGACACGGAATGTAGCCAAATTGTAGGAAAAAAAATATATTTAAGCCTTTAAAAATAGTATTTACACAAACAAGAAGAATAGAGAAATCGCAGAATAAAAAAATTAATATCACCAACCTGTGTAGCGAAGTTTATCATTAGAGGTTTCCTGTGAAGAACGTGGCTTTGCAGACCCTGCTTCGCCAACTTCATGCCCTCGATTTCTTTGAAGTGGACAAAGGCATAGTGATAAAGAGGGCATGAGTTAATGCCGATCACTTCTCTTTAAGCGGAAAACAAAGATTTTAACTCAGAACCTGTCACTTTTGGTGACAAATTGCCAATCCACATGTTGTTGGAAAAGGAGTCGGCATTTCTCACATCGTTAGATTAGAATTAATATCTAGATTAAAGACTTAAATAAGAAGACTCATACAAGACGAGAGGCCAAAGATCCAGCGAGAGTCAATTATCCTTAGTATTTAGGTTCAAGTTATTCCTATTAACAATATTTTATAAAATATATAAAGCATTAATTTCTTTCATATTCAATTATTCACATTAAACTAACGACTGCATAGAGCTTATTTATCCTTAGTTTCTCGTATATTAAAAAAAATCGCAAACTTGCAAGTCCAAGAGAACTGAAAAGAAAAAATTACGAAAGCAGCAAATGCAAAAAGTAAATCGAATTTAAATTCAATCAAGGAGGTGTACTTCTTGATTTTTCGGGCGTTCGATGCTTAAAACGCAAACAATAAATAAAAAATAAACGTTTTTGTGGGTTAAGTAGAAATAAAAATTCATAAATCTAACCACGAGATTATACCGTTTCGATTTCGTCTGAATCAGATTCGCTCATTTTTCCTTCTTCGGATCTGTATTCACGCAAAGTTCAACTTAGACCTCCTCTTCATTCTCCACAGCACACGCCGGAAGCATGATTTTCAATACAACTGTTAGATGGCTTGAGATCTCGCATAGTAACTATTTCTATGGGAAAAAATGGACTTGATTCTCACTCTCAAATTAGTGAATGAGATCTAATTAGCTTTCTCTTGAAAGAAGAACTTGATGGAGAAGGGGACAGAGAGTAGTGGACGGATTTTGAGAGATGTGTAGAGAGAAAAATCAAAATTTTCAAAACACTAAAACTGTCTCTAAGATAAGATGTTGAAAAAAATAATACACATAGTGTATTATGCTTCATCATGGCCGAGTGGGCTCACCAAGAGACCCCACTCGGCCTCAAGGGGGTGTACATTAAACAAAATCGCAATTTTGAAGTCCAAGAGAACTGAAATGGAAAAATAATAAAAGCAGTGAAAGGGGAAATTAAATCAAATTAAAATTCAATCAAGGGGTGTACTCTTTGATTTTTTCGGGCGTTCGACACTTAAAAAAGCAAACAAAAAATAAAAGTATGCATAAACATTTTTTGTGGCTTAAGGTAGAAAACAAAAATTGATAAAAATCTAAACATGAGATTATATCATATTGATTTCGTCTGAATCTGGTTCACTTGTTGCTCCTTCTCTGGACTTGCGTTGACGCAAAGATGAACTCAACGCAGATCCACTTAGACCTCCTCTTCAATTCATCCACACCAAACGCCGGGTAGCATGGTTCTCAAAACCATTGTTAGATGGCTTGAGATTTTGCAGAAGAAACTATTTCTATTGGAAAAAATGAATTCGATTCTCACTCTAAAATTAGGGAATCGGATCTAATTTGCTTTCTTTTGAAACTTGTTCAAGTCTTCTTTTGACCTAGTCACTCTCAAAATCAGCTAGGACTTTATTTAGGTGGATTGAGTTTGGTTTAAAATTCATCACTTGAATCAATTCAAGCCCAACAAAGGTCCGTCTGGCTTTAAATTAACCTATTAATTTTAAATCCCAACAAGAGTCCAACAGGTTTATTTAATCGAATTAAATAAAAAACTAACTACTTGAATTAAGCTCAATAAAATTAATCAAATGAATTCAATTGTGCTAGGCCCGACCTTTTTTTGAAAAAAAAGTGGCAGGAATATATATATTCCTAGAAAAAATAAAGTCCTTACTAGGCAACAAAACAGGTTATAAATCCAGGAAAAGGAAGTCAATAAAACTAAGGCCCTAATTAACTATCCAAATCACCTGCTAGCTAGACCCAAATTTAATTAATTCAATTAATCAATTTTTCCTTATCATTATAATCTATAAAATCAAACTTTTACAATTAAAATTATACTATTAATTCCATGCTATTGATATGATAAAGTTTCTGTGATTGTATTATGATAATTTTATTGCTCTTCTATTATCATTATTACTCTTTTTGTTATATATTGCACGAGTCCACATATTTTAACCAATTTACTACTTAAATCTTCTTCGATTTTATGCAACGTGCCCCTGAGAAATCCTTCTAAAATCTCTTATATAGCTAAAATCATGTCAAATTTTGAATTCCTGCCTAACTTCTAAACTTTTCCACCAACAATACCTTAGTTAATCACTTATAGGCCAGCTAGGTTTTATGAACAAGAGTAAGGTGAAGGGTTCGAATCCATCAAATGTGTGTGACGATTTGACTCACTTTATGTGAGTTATTGTAATTTATTTCATTATTCTCTGTTATATTGATATATGAATCGACAGTCAAACTGATGCATTGCGATCATTTTATTAAATTATTGAAATTATCATGTAATTATCATTTATATATATATATATATATATATATATACTAGCTATTGTGGCACGCCGTCCTTGCGTGCATATAATAAATAATTTTTCACACTTTAAAATATGCGATATAAGAGTAAAATATAAAAACCAATATATTAAATTTAAAAAAAGAAAGAAAGAAAGAAAAGAAAAGAAAAGAAATTAATTTATCAGTTAAAATAAAGTTTAATAACTTGAATAAGTTAGTTATATTATTAGTTCAATGGCATTTTTTTATATAGTTCAGATATAAATATAGAAGATATAGATACAAATAGATAGAGTAGATAATAAAAAGGCTAATTTTGGTATTTAAAAAAAATGGTGCGACGGTGTCACGTAACTTTCATTTGTGAGTGTATAAGGAGTTTCTTTTTTATATTAGTATAGATAAACAATAGATTCACCCTGAAACTTTCAAAATATGAATTAGTTTCCACTCAATATTTGCATGTTTGACAATTTTCAAATTTCACTAATTGATGGACTAAAGTTGCCATATGTATAAATAAAGCGTGAAATTTAATGCTAATAATTGTATAAAAAATATGGATTTTTTCTTATAAAGAGATTTGGTGTATGCACCGGCCGGACGACGGTGATAGCACAAGTGTGGATGGGTGTACGGGTGCAGTGGATACTGTAATTTGGATTTGTCCAAATTTATTTGAGTATGGTGCCATCTGACTACACTTTGGATTATTTAAAAATATTTTAACTTTCGTCTAAATTAGAACTTGCGATTTGGTCCATTACTTTTGTAAATTTTATAATTTCAGGATACATTTTGCAAGAAAATTAAAAATTAGCTGAAAAACCACATGTGCACATGTATTTCCTCGAATTTACGCCAACACATGACCTGCACGTGCTAATTTTGGAAAAATTTAAAAATTTCTATCAAAATGTGTTAGCAAATCAAAAAAATTACTAAGATAATTTGATCAAATTGTGAGTTTTAGTTTTTGAAGGTTCAAAACGCCAAACACCTCTTATTATAGGACAAAAAATTTCAATAGAGCCTTCATACTATTCAAATCAAAATTATGTCATTAATCAACCATATTATCGAAAGGCAACACAATCTTACTCTAAATTACTTGATAACTAAACATTCAGCTTGGTCTACAAATTTTTGTAAACATTTAGTGTGTGTTTTCAGATATTAGTGCTTAATAATCTCACTTGATATGCAACATTTATTTTAAAGAAATTTATGTATCATTTCAAACATGAAAAGTAGAAAAAAGAATAGAGAAATCGCAAAGTAAAAAAATAATGAATTACCAACCGGTTTAGCGATGTTAATCATTAGAGGCTTCTGTAAGAACGTTGCCTTGCAAACCCTGCCTCGCCAACTTCGTGCCCTCGATTTCTTTAAAATGCACAAAGGTGAAGTGATAGAAGGGGAATTAGTTAATGCTGATCACTTCTCCATGAGTGGCAAATAGAGATATTAACTCAGAATCTGTCACTTTTGGTGACAAATTGTCGATCCACAAGTTGTTGGATGGATGGATCTCCCGCTGCAAATCATTAAACTGCATCGTGGTTCTATGCAGCTTCTACCGCTAATTTTACAGGTGTTGTCATTAAAAGGGGCAAGTACTGGGAACAAGAAAAAATGATGGGTCGTAGGAGGTTTGGATGTGAATGAAAAGGAGAACGGAAAGTTATTTGTGTGCAATGAGGATGTGGTGGAGTGAGGTTTTGTAAGTGTATGCGCGGGGTGGTTACTGTAATATTTTGTTGGATTTGTATGAATTTAATGGCATTTGGTGGCTCCTGATTGTACTGTGTATTGTTTGAAATTATTATAATTTTTTCCTGAATTAAATTTAAATTCTAAAGGATGAATTTTAATACTAGCAAATGTACAAAAAATATGAGTTTTTCCGTATAAAGAGATTTGATGTACGCATCGACCGGATGGGGATGGCAAGAGTGTGGATGGGTGTATGGATGCTGTGTGTATTGGAATTTGGGTTTATTTGAATTTAATTGAATAGGGTACCCTTTGACTATATTATGGATTATTTAAAAGTATTGTAATTTTTTGTCCTAAACTAGAATTAGCTGAAAAACCACATATACAAGTCACATATATCCTCAAATTTACACTTGCACACGACTTGCACGTGCTAATTTTGGACAAATGCAGAAATTTCTAGCAAAAAATGTGTTAGGAAATTGTATAATTTACTAAGATAATAGATCGGATTATAAATTTCACTTTTTTTTGAAGGTCCAAAATGCCAATCACCTCCAATTATAGGACAAAACTTTTCAATAGAGCCTTTATAATATTCAATTTGAAATGATGCCATTAATCAACCTTATTATCTAAAGTTAATACAATTATAATCTAGTATTACTTGATAAGCATTCAGCTTGGTCCATAAATATTTATAAACTTTCTATGTGTATTTTTCGATATTAGTGCGTAATAATCTCATTTGATATGCGATATTCCTTTTACAGATCTCTTTCTATTCAACTCTTCATTCACATCGAAACCTTCGACAACCCATTTTTTATATTATTCTATGTACTTGACCTGTTTAACGTTGTGTATCCGAAACAAACGCCGTTGCCAGTTACTTATTATGGGGTTTTGCCCAAGGTTTCAATATCACCACCAGAAGCACCTCGTATTCTAAGTAGCTCTTTACATGGGCACACTGTTCCACCGGCTGATGTTAACGTTTCCTGGGGTAAGGCAGTAGATCATGGAACTGATGCTTCAATGTTTGCTAGTTCATCGAATATCCAGCAAGAAGCATGTCGTGTGCCGTTATCCAATCAGGTTAACGTGAATGATGTCTCTAGACCGTTGCCTTCTAAATTGGTCCTATATATTATCTATTATAAACATTCTTGTGTTTCTAAAGTTAGTGCTTTCATTTTGAATTCCTTAATCTTGAATTTTTTTCCTAGCATTATCTTTTATAAAATTAATTTTGAAATCTTAAATTATTTATTAATTCCATGCCATAGATATGATAAAATATATATCCTCACTTATGATTGTATAAAGATAATATTATTACTCTTCTTTGTTATATATTGCAAGAGTTGACCAATTCTAATCAATTTACTATTTTAAATTTATCATTGTTTATTGATTTTATGAAACTTGCCCCTGAAAAATCCTCCTAAAATTTCTTACTATAGCCGATATCATGTTAATTTTGGAATTCACAACTAACTTTTAAATTTTCAGTCAATGATATCCTCAAATGTACTCCAGCACACAACTTGCCCGTGCTAATTTCAAACGAATTTGGAAATTTCTATCAAAATGTATTAGCAAATCACAAAATTTACTAAGATAATAGATCAAATTGTAAGTTTTACTTTTTAAAGTTCCAAAATGGAAAATACATCTAATTATAGGACAAAAGAAATTCAATAGAGCCATTATAATATTCAAATCAAAATGATGCCACATTAATCAACCTTATTATCTAAAGGTGACGTGATCGAATTGCTTGATAACTAAACATTTAGCTTGGTCCACAAATATTTGCAAACATTTTGTGTGTATTTTTAGATATTAGTGCGTGATAATCTTATTTGTTATGCGACGTTCCTTTTAAAGAAGTTTATGTGTCATTTCGGACACGGAATGTAGCCAAATTGTAGGACAAAAAAATATATTTAAGCCTATAAAAATTGTATTTACACAAACAAAAAAAATAGAGAAATAGCAGAATAAAAAAAATTAATATCACCAACCTGTGTTGCAAAGTTAATTATTAGAGGTTTCCTGTGAAGAACGTGGCTTTGCAGACCCTGCTTCGCCAACTTCGTGCCCTCGATTTCTTTGAACTGGACAAAGGCGTAGTGATAAAAGGGGAATGAGTTAATGCCGATCACTTCTTTATAAGCGGAAAACAAAGTTTTTAACTTAGAACCTGTCACTTTTTGTGACAAATTGCCAATCCACATGTTGTTGGAAAGGAGTCGACATTTCTCACATAGTTAGATTAGAATTAAGATCCAGATTAAAGACTTAAATAAGAAGACTCATACAAGACGAGAGGTCAAAGATCCAGCGAGAGTCAATTATCCTTAGTATTTAGGTTCAAGTTATTTCTATTAACAATATTTTATAAAATATATAAAGCATTAATTTCTTTCATATTCACATATTCACATTAAACTAACGACTGCATAGAGCTTATTTATCCGTAGTTTCTCGTATATAAGAACGTTGCCTTGCAGACCCTGCCGCCAACTTCGTGCCCTCGATTTCTTTAAAATTCACAAAGGTGTAGTGATAGAAGGGGAATTAATTAATGCTGATCATTTCTCCATGAGTGGCAAATAGATATATTAACTCAGAATCTGTCACTTTTGGTGAAAAATTTTCGATCCACAAGTTGTTGGATGGAGGGATCTCCCGCTGCAAATCATTAAACTGCATCGTGGTTCTATGCAGCTCCTACCGCTGATTTTACAGGTGTTGCCATAAAAAGGGGCAAGTACTGGGAACAAGAAAAAATGATGGGTCGTAGGAGGTTTGGATGTGAATGAAAAGGTTAACGGAAAGAGATATGTGTGCAATGAGGATGTGGTGGAGTGAGGTTTTGTAAGTGTATGGCGGGGTGGTTATTGTAATATTTTGTTCGATTTGTATGAATTTAATGGCATTTGGTGGCTCCCGGTTGTATTGTGTATTATTTGAAATTATTATAATTTTTCCTGAATTAAATTAAAATTCTAACGGATGAATTTTAATGCTAGCAAATATACCAAAAATATGAGTTTTTCCTTATAAAGAGATTTGATGTACACATCGACCGGATGGTGATGGCAAGAGTGTGGATGGGTGTATGGGTGCTGTGTGTACTGGAATTTGAGTTTATTTGAATTTAATTGAATAGGGTACCCTTTGACTATATTATGGATTATTTAAAAGTATTGTAATTTTTGTCCTAAACTAGAATTAGCTGAAAAACCACATATACAAGTCACCTATATCCTCAAATTTACACTTGCACACGACTTGCACGTGCTAATT
Organism: Sesamum angolense; assembly: GCA_034509725.1. Classification (NCBI taxonomy): domain Eukaryota; kingdom Viridiplantae; phylum Streptophyta; class Magnoliopsida; order Lamiales; family Pedaliaceae; genus Sesamum; species Sesamum angolense. Next base: position 5,448,234 of record JACGWL010000014.1, on the reverse strand, counting down.
TTGGACAAATGCAGAAATTTCTAGCAAAAAATGTGTTAGGAAATTGTATAATTTACTAAGATAATAGATCGGATAATAAATTTCACTTTTTTTTAAGGTCCAAAATACCAAACACCTCCAATTATAGGACAAAACTTTTCAATAGACCATTTATAATATTCAATTTGAAATTATGCCATTAATCAACCTTATTATCTAAAGTTAATACAATTATAATCTAGTATTACTTGATAAACATTCAGCTCGGTCCATAAATATTTATAAACTTTCTATGTGTATTTTTCTATATTAGTGCGTAATAATCTCATTTGATATGCGATATTCCTTTTACAGGTCTCTTTCTATTCAACTCTTCATTCACATCGAAACCTTCGACAACTCATTTTTTTATCTTATTCTCTGTACTTGACTTGTTTAACATTGTGTATCCGAAGCAAACGCCGTTGCCAGTTACTTATTATGGGGTTTTGCCCAAGGTTTCAATATCACCACCAGAAGCACCTCGTCTTCTAAGTAGCTCTTTACATGGGCACTCTGTTCCACCGACTGATGTTAACGTTTCTGGGGGTAAGGCAGTAGTAGATCATGGAACTGAAGCTTCAAAGTTTGCTAGTTCATCGAATATCCAGCAAGAAGCATGTCGTGTGTCGTTATCCAATCAGGTTAACGTGAATGATGTCTCTAGACCGTTGCCTTCTAAATTGGTCCTATATATTATCTATTATAAATATTCTTGTGTTTCTAAAGTTAGTGCTTTCATTTTGAATTCCTTAGTCTTGAATTTTTTTCCTAGCATTATCTTTTATAAAATTAAATTTTGAAATCTTAAAATTATTTACTAATTCCATGCCATAGATATGATAAAATACATATCCTCACTTTATGATTGTATTAAGATAATTTTATTACTCTTCTTTGTTATATATTGCAAGAGTTGACCAATTCTAATCAATTTACTATTTTAAATTTATCATTGTTTATTGATTTTATGAAGCTTGCCCCTGAAAAATCCTCCTAAAATTTCTTACTATAGCCGACATCATGTTAATTTTGGAATTCACAACTAACTTTTAAATTTTCAATCAATGATATCCTCAAATGTACTCCAGCACACAACTTGCACGTGCTAATTTCAAATGAATTTGGAAATTTCTATCAAAATGTATTAGCAAATCACAAAATTTACTAAGATAATAGATCAAATTGTCAGTTTTACTTTTTAAGGTCCAAAATGGAAAATACATCTAATTATAGGACAAAAAAAATTCAATAGAGCCTTTATAATATTCAAATCAAAATGATGCCACATTAATCAACCATATTATCTAAAGGTAACGTGATCGAATTGCTTGATAACTAAACATTTAGCTTGGTCCACAAATATTTGCAAACATTTTGTGTATTTTTCGTTATTAGTGCGTGATAATCTTATTTGTTATGCGACGTTCCTTTTAAAGAAGTTTATGTGTCATTTCGGACACGGAATGTAGCCAAATTGTAGGACAAAAAATATATTTAAGCCTTTAAAAATAGTATTTACACAAAAAAAAAAATAGAGAAATCGCAGAATAAAAAAAATTAATATCACCAACCTGTGTAGTGAAGTTAATCATTAGAGGTTTCCTGTGAAGAACGTGGCTTTACAGACCCTTCTTCGCCAAATTCGTTCCCTCGATTTCTTTGAAGTGGACAAAGGCGTAGTGATAAAAGGGAATGAGTTAATGCCGATCACTTCTCTATAAGCGGAAAACAGAGTTTTTAACTCAGAACCTGTCACTTTTTGTGACAAATTGCCAATCCACATGTTGTTGGAAAAGGAGTCGACATTTCTCACATCGTTAGATTAGAATCAAGATCTAGATCAAAGACTTAAATAAGAAGACTCATACAAGACGAGAGGCCAAAGATCCCGCGAGAGTCAATTATCCTTAGTATTTAGGTTCAAGTTATTTCTATTAACAATATTTTATAAAATATATAAATCATTAATTTCTTTCATATTCACATATTCACATTAAACTAAAGACTGCATAGAGCTTATTTATCCTTAGTTTCTCGTATATTAAACAAAATCGCAAACTTCCAAGTCCAAGAGAACTTAAAAGAAAAAATTACGAAAGCAGCAAATGCAAAAAGTAAATCGAATTTAAATTCAATCAAGGAGGTGTACTTCTTGATTTTTCGGGTGCCCGATGCTTAAAACACAAACAATAAATAAAAATAAACGTTTTTGTGGGTTAAGTAGAAATAAAAATTCATAAAGGCTCTATTGAAATTTTTTGTCCTATAATATGAGGTGTTTGGCGTCTTGAACCTTCAAAAAGTAAAACTCACAATTTGATCAAATTATCTTAGTAATTTTTTTGATTTGCTAACACATTTTGATAGAAATTTCTAAATTTTCCAAAATTAGCACGTGCAAGTAATGTGTTGGCATAAATTCGAGGAAATACATGACTAGCACATGTGGTTTTTCAGCTAATTTTTAATTTTCTTGCAAAATGTATCCTGAAATTATAAAATTTGCAAAAGTAATGGGCCAAATCGCAAGTTCTAATTTAGACGAAAGTTAAAATATTTTTAAATAATCCATAGTATAGTCAGATGGCACCATACTCAAATAAATTTGGACAAATCCAAATTACAGTATCCACTGCACCCGTACACCCATCCACACTTGTGCCATCACCGTTGTCCGGCCGTGCATACACCAAATCTCTTTATAAGAAAAAATTCATATTTTGTATACAATTATTAGCATTAAATTTCACGCTTTATTTTATACATATGGCAACTTTAGTCCATCAATTAGTGAAATTTGAAAATTGTCAAACAATGCAAATATTGAGTGGAAACTAATTCATATTTTGAAAGTTTCAGGGTGAATCTGTTGTTTATCTATACTAATATAAAAAAGAAACTCCTTTTACATCCACAAATGAAAGTTACGTGACACCGTCGCACCATTTTTTTGAAAAATACCAAAATTAGCCTTTTTATTATCTACTCTATCTATTTGTATCTATATCTTCTATATTTATATCTGAACTATATAAAAAAAATGCCATTGAACTAATAATATAACTAACTTATTCAAGTTATTAAATTTTATTTTAACTGATAAATTAATTTCTTTTCTTTTCTTTTCTTTCTTTCTTTTTTTAAATTTAATATATTGGTTTACATATTTTACTCTTATATCGTATATTTTAAATTGTCAAAAATTATTTATTATATGCACGCAGGGACGGCGTGCCACAATAGCTAGTGTATATATATATATATATATATATATATATATATATAAATGATAATTACATGATAATTTCAATAATTTAATAAAATGATCGCAATGCATCAGTTTGACAATCGATTCATATATCAATATAACAGAGAATAATGAAATAAATTACAATAAAACAATGAAGGATTTTAAGCAGTAAATTGGTTAAAATGTGTGGACTCATGCAATATATAACAAAAAGAGTAATAATGATAATAGAAGAGCAATAAAATTATCATAATACAATCACAGAAACTTTATCATATCAATAGCATGGAATTAATAGTATAATTTTAAATTGTAAAAGTTTGATTTTATAGATTATAATGATAAGGAAAAATTGATTAATTGAATTAATTAAATTTGGGTCTAGCTAGCAGGTGATTTGGATAGTTAATTAGGGCCTTAGTTTTATTGACTTCCTTTTCCTGGATTTATAACCTGTTTTGTTGCCTAGTACGGACTTTGTTTTTTCTAGGAATATATATATATATATTCCTACCAATTTTTTCTCAAAAAAAGGACGGGCCTAGCACAATTGAATTCATTTGATTAATTTTATTGAGCTTAATTCAAGTAGTTAATTTTTTATTTAATTAGATTAAATAAACCTGTTGGACTCTTGTTGGGATTTAAAATTAATAGGTTAATTTAAAGCCAGACGGACCTTTGTTGGGCTTCAATTGATTCAAGTGATGAATTTTAAACCAAACTCAATCCACCTAAATAAAGTCCTAGCTGATTTTGAGAGTGACTAGGTCAAAAGAAGACTTGAACAAGTTTCAAAAGAAAGCTAATTAGATCCGATTCCCTAATTTTAGAGTGAGAATCGAATTCATTTTTTCCAATAGAAATAGTTTCTTCTGCAAAATCTCAAGCCATCTAACAATGGTTTTGAGAACCATGCTACCCGGCGCTTGGTGTGGACGAATTGAAGAGGAGGTCTAAGTGGATCTGCGTTGAGTTCATCTTTGCGTCAACGCAAGTCCAGAGAAGGAGCAACAAGTGAACCAGATTCAGACGAAATCAATACGATATAATCTCATGGTTAGATTTTTATCAGTTTTTGTTTTCTACCTTAAGCCACAAAAAATTATGCATACTTTTATTTTTTGTTTGCTTTTTTAAGTGTCGAACGCCCGAAAAATCAAGAGGTACACCCCTTGATTGAATTGTAATTTGATTTAATTTCCCCTTTCACTGCTTTTATTATTTTTCCATTTCAGTTCTCTTGGACTTCAAAATTGCGATTTTGTTTAATGTACACCCCCTTGAGGCCGAGTGGGGTCTCTTGGTGAGCCCACTCGGCCATGATGAAGTACAATACACTATGTGTATTATTTTTTTAAACATCTTATCTTAGAGATAGTTTAGTGTTTTGAAAAATTTGATTTTTCTCTCTACACATCTCTCAAAATCCGTCCACTACTCTCTCTTCCCTTCTCTATCAAGTTCTTCTTTCAAGAGAAAGCTAATTAGATCTCATTCACTAATTTGAGAGTGAGAATCAAGTCCATTTTTTCCCATAGAAATAGTTACTATTGCGAGATCTCAAGCCGTCTAACAGTGGTATTGAAAATCATGCTTCCGGCGTGTGCTGTGGAGAATGAAGAGGAGCTCTAAGTTGATCTTTGCGTGAATGCAGATCCGAAGAAGGAAAAATGAGCGAATCTGATTCAGACGAAATCGAAACGGTATAATCTCGTGGTTAGATTTATCAATTTTTATTTCTACTTAACCCACAAAATCGTTTATTTTTATTTATTGTTTGCGTTTTAAGCATCTAACGCCCCAAAAATCAAGAAGTACACCTCCTTGATTGAATTTAAATTCGATTTACTTTTTGCATTTGCTGCTTTCGTAATTTTTTCTTTTCAGTTCTCTTGGACTTGGAAGTTTGCGATTTTGTTTAATATACGAGAAACTAAGGATAAATAAGTTCTATGCAGTCGTTAGTTTAATGTGAATATGTGAATATGAAAGAAATTAATGCTTTATATATTTATAAAAATATTGTTAATAGAAATAACTTGAACCTAAATACAAAGGATAATTGACTCTCGCTGGATCTTTGGCCTCTCATCTTGTATGAGTCTTCTTATTTAAGTCTTTAATCTAGATCTTAATTCTAATCTAACGATGTGAGAAATGTCGACTCCTTTTCTGACAACATGTGGATTGGCAATTTGTCACAAAAGTGACAGGTTCTGAGTTAAAATCTTTGTTTTCCGCTTATAGAGAAGTGATCGGCATTAACTCATTCCCCTTTTATCACTACGCCTTTGTCCACTTCAAAGAAATCGAGGGCACGAAGTTGGCGAAGCAGGGTCTGCAAAGCCACGTTCTTCACAGGAAACCTCTAATGATAAACATCGCTACACAGGTTGGTGATATTAATTTTTTTTATTCTGCGATTTCTCTATTTTTTTTGTTTGTGTAAATACTATTTTTAAAGGCTTAAATATATATTTTTTGTCCTACAATTTGGCTACATTCCGTGTCCGAAATGACACATAAACTTCTTTAAAAGGAACGTCGCATAACAAATAAGATTATCACGCACTAATATCGAAAAATATACACAAAATGTTTGCAAATATTTGTGGACCAAGCTAAATGTTTAGTTATCAAGCAATTCGATCACGTTACCTTTAGATAATAAGGTTGATTAATGTGGCATCATTTTGATTTGAATATTATAAAGGCTCTATCGAATTTTTTTGTCGTATAATTAGATGTATTTTCCATTTTGGAACTTTAAAAAGTAAAACTTACAATTTGATCTATTATCTTAGCAAATTTTGTGATTTGCTAATACATTTTGATAGAAATTTCCAAATTCATTTGAAATTAGCACGTGCAAGTTGTGTGCTGGAGTACATTTGAGGATATCATTGACTGAAAATTTAAAAGTTAGTTGTGAATTCCAAAATTAACATGATGTCGGCTATAGTAAGAAATTTTAGGAGGATTTTTCAGGGGCAAGTTTCATAAAATCAATAAACAATGATAAATTTAAAATAGTAAATTGATTAGAATTGGTCAACTCTTGCAATATATAACAAAGAAGAGTAATAAAATTATCTTTATACTATCATAAAGTGAGGATATATATTTATCATATCTATGGCATGGAATTAATAAATAATTTTAAGATTTCAAAATTTAATTTTATAAAAGATAATGCTAGGAAAAAAATTCAAGACTAAGGAATTCAAAATGAAAGCACTAACTTTAGAAACACAAGAATATTTATAATAGATAATATATAGGACCAATTTAGAAGGCGACGGTCTAGAGACATCATTCACGTTAACCTGATTGGATAACGGCACACGACATGCTTCTTGCTGGATATTCGATGAACTAGCAAACTTTGAAGCATCAGTTCCATGATCTACTGCCTTACCCCAAGAAACGTTAACATCAGCCGGTGGAACAGAGTGCCCATGTGAAGAGCTACTTAGAAGACGAGGTGCTTCTGGTGGTGATATTGAAACCTTGGGCAAAACCCCATAATAAGTAACTGGCAACGGCCTTTGCTTCAGATACACAACATTAAACAGGTCAAGTACAGAGAATAAGACAAAAAATGGATTATCGAAGGTTTCGATGTGAATGAAGAGTTGAATAGAAAGAGATCTGTAAAAGGAATATCGCATATCAAATGAGATTATTATGCACTAATATCGAAAAATACACATAGAAAGTTTGTAAGTATTTATGGACCAAGCTGAATGTTCATCAAGTAATTGTAGATTATAATTGTATTAACTTTAGATAATAAGGTTGATTAATGGCATCATTTCAAATTCAATATTATAAAGGCTCTATTGAAAAGTTTTGTCCTATAATTAGAGGTGTTTGGCATTTTGGACCCTAAAAAAAAAGTGAAATTTATAATCCGATCTATTATCTTAGTAAATTATGCAATTTCCTAACACATTTTTTGCTAGAAATTTCAGCATTTGTCCAAAATTTGCACGTGCAAGTCGTGTGCAAGTGCAAATTTGAGGATATATGTGACTTGTATATGTGGTTTTTCAGCTAATTCTAGTTTAGGACAAAAATTACAATACTTTTAAATAATCCATAATATAGTCAAAGGGTACCCTATTCAATCAAATTCAAATAAACCCAAATTCCAGTACACACAGCACCCATACACCCATCCACACTCTTGCCATCACCATCCGGTCGATGCGTACATCAAATCTCTTTATAAGGAAAAACTCATATTTTGGTACATTTGCTAGCATTAAAATTCATCCTTTAAAATTTTAATTTAATTCATGAAAAATTATAATAATTTCAAATAATACACAGTACAACCACGAGCCACCAAATGCCATTAAATTCATACAAATCCAACAAAATAATACAGTAACCACCCCGCCCATACACTTACAAAACCTCACTCCACCACATCCTCATTTCACACAAATCTCTTTCCGTTCACCTTTTCATTCACATCCAAACCTCCTACGACCCATCTTTTTTTCTTGTTCCCGTACTTGCCCCTTTTAATGGCAACACCTGTAAAATCAGCGGTAGAAGCTGCATAGAAACACGATGCAGTTTAATGATTTGCAGCGGGAGATCCATCCATCCAACAACTTGTGGATCAACAATTTATCACCAAAAGTGACAGATTCTGAGTTAATATCTCTATTTGCCACTCATGAAGAAGTGATCAGCATTAACTAATTCCCCTTCTATCACTACACCTTTGTGCATTTTAAAGAAATCGAGGGCACGAAGTTGGCGAGGCAGGTCTGCAAAGCAACGTTCTTACAGAAACCTCTAATGATTAACATCGCTAAACCGGTTGGTAATTTATTAATTTTTTTACTTTGCGATTTCTCTATTCTTTTTTCTACTTTTCATGTTTGAAATGACACATAAATTTCTTTAAAATAAATGTTGCATATCAAGTGAGATTATTAAGCACTAATATCTGAAAACACACACAGAATGTTTACAAAAATTTGTAGACCAAGCTGAATGTTTAGTTATCAAGTAATTTAGAGTAAGATTGTGTTACCTTTCGATAATATGGTTGATTAATGACATAATTTTGATTTGAATAGTATAAAGGCTCTATTGAAATTTTTTGTCCTATAATAAGAGGTGTTTGGCGTTTTCAACCTTCAAAAAGTAAAACTCACAATTTGATCAAATTATCTGAGTAATTTTATTGATTTGCTAAAACATTTTGATAGAAATTTCTAATTTTTTCCAAAATTAGCACGTGCAAGTCATGTGTTGGCATAAATTCGAGGAAAACATGACTAGCACATGTGGTTTTTCAGCTAATTTTTAATTTTCTTGCAAAATGTATCCTGAAATTATAAAATTTGCAAAAGTAATGGACCAAATCGCAAGTTCTAATTTAGACCAAAGTTAAAATATTTTTAAATAATCCATAGTATAGTCATATGGCACCATACTCAAATAAATTTGGACAAATCCAAATTACAGTATCCACTGCGCCCGTACACCCATCCACACTTGTGTCATCACCGTCGTCCAGCCGATGCATACACCAAATCTCTTTATAAGAAAAAATCCATATAATTATTAACATTAAATTTCACGGTTTATTTATACATATGACAACTTTAGTCCATCAATTAGTGAAATTTGAAAATTGTCAAACAATGCAAATATTGAGTGGAAACTAATTCATATTTTGAAAGTTTCAGGGTGAATCTATTGTTTATTTATACTAATATAAAAAAGAAACTCCTTATACACTCACAAATGGAAGTACGTGATACCGTCGCACCATTTTTTTGAAATACCAAAATTAGCCTTTTTATTATCTACTCTATCTATTTGTATCTATATCTTCTATATTTATATCTGACTATATAAAAAAAATGCCATTGAACTAATAATATAACTAACTTATTCAAGTTATTAAATTTATTTTAACTGATAAATTAATTTCTTTTCTTTTCTTTTCTTTCTTTCTTTTTTTAAATTTAATATATTGATTTATATATTTTACTCTTATATCGTATATTTTAAAGTGTGAAAAATTATTTATTATATGCACGCAGGGACGGCGTGCCACAATAGCTAGATATATATATATATATATATATATATATAAATGATAATTACATGACAATTTCAATAATTTAATAAAATGCTCGCAATGCATCAGTTTGACATTCGATTCATATAACAATATAACAGAGAATATTGAAATAAATTACAATAACTCACATAAAGTGAGTCAAATCGTCACACACATTTGATGGATTCGAACCCTTCACCTTACTCTTGTTCATAAAACCTAGCTGACCTATAAGTTGGCTGAGGTATTGTTGGTGGAAAAGTTTGGAAGTTAGGTAGGAATTCAAAATTTTTGACATGATTTTAGCTATATAAGAGATTCTAGAAGGATTTCTCAGGGGCACGTTGCACAAAATCAATAAAACAATGAAGGATTTTAAGCAGTAAATTGGTTAAAATATGTGGACTCGTGCAATATATTACAAAAAGAGTAATAATGATAATAGAATAGCAATAAAATTATCATAATACAATCACAGAAACTTTATCATATCAATAGCATGGAATTAATAGTATAATTTTAAATTGTAAAAGTTTGATTTTATAGATTATAATGATAAGGAAAAATTGATTAATTGAATTAATTAAATTTGGGTCTAGCTAGCAGGTGATTTGGATAGTTAATTAGGGCCTTAGTTTTATTGACTTCCTTTTCCTGGATTTATAACCTGTTTTGTTGCCTAGTACGGCCTTTATTTTTTCAAGCAATATATATATTCCTACCACTTTTTTCTCAAAAAAAAGGTCGGGCCTAGCACAATTGAATTCATTTGATTAATTTTATTGAGCTTAATTCAAGTAGTTAATTTTTTATTTAATTAGATTAAATAAACATGTTGGACTCTTGTTGGGATTTAAAATTAATAGGTTAATTTAAAGCCAGACTGACCTTTGTTGGGCTTGAATTGATTCAAGTGATGAATTTTAAACCAAACTCAATCCACCTAAATAAAGTCCTAGCTGATTTTGAGAGTGACTAGGTCAAAAGAAGACTTGAACAAGTTTCAAATGAAAGCTAATTAGATCCGATTCTCTAATTTTAGAGTGAGAATCGAATTCATTTTTTCCAATAGAATAGTTTCTTCTACAAAATCTCAAGCCATCTAACAATGGTTTTGAGAACCATGCTACCCGGCGTTTGGTGTGGACGAATTGAAGAGGAGGTCTAAGTGGATCTGCGTTGAGTTCATCTTTGCGTCAACGCAAGTCCAGAGAAGGAGCAACAAGTGAACCAGATTCAGACGAAATCAATACGATATAATCTCATGGTTAGATTTTTATCAGTTTTTGTTTCTACCTTAAGCCACAAAAAACGTTTATGCATACTTTTACTTTTTGTTTGCTTTTTTAAGTGTCGAACGCCCGAAAAATCAAGAGGTATACCCCTTGATTGAATTGTAATTTGATTTAATTTCCCCTTTCACTGCTTTTATTATTTTTCCATTTCAGTTCTCTTGGACTTCAAAATTGCGATTTTGTTTAATGTACACCCCCTTGAGGCCGAGTGGGGTCTCTTGGTGAGCCCACTCGGCCATGATGAAGTAGAATACACTATGTGTATTATTTTTTTCAACATCTTATCTTAGAGATAGTTTTAGTGTTTTGAAAATTTTGATTTTTCTCTCTACACATCTCTCAAAATCCGTCCACTACTCTCTCTTCCCTTCTCCATCAAGTTCTTCTTTCAAGAGAAAGCTAATTAGATCTCATTCACTAATTTGAGAGTGAGAATCAAATCCATTTTTTCCCATAGAAATAGTTACTATTGCGAGATCTCAAGCCATCTAACAGTGGTATTGAAAATCATGCTTCCGGCGTGTGCGGTGGAGAATGAAGAGGAGGTCTAAGTTGATCTTTGCGTGAATACAGATCCGAAGAAGGAACAATGAGCGAAGCTGATTCAGACGAAATCGAAACGGTATAATCTCGTGGTTAGATTTATGAATTTTTATTTCTACTTAACCCACAAAACCGTTTATTTTTATTTATTGTTTGCGTTTTAAGCATCGAACGCCCGAAAAATCAAGAAGTACACCTCCTTGATTGAATTTAAATTCGATTTACTTTTTGCATTTGCTGCTTTCGTAATTTTCTCTTTTCAGTTCTCTTGGACTTGGAAGTTTGCGATTTTGTTTAATATACGAGAAACTAAGGATAAATAAGCTATATGCAGTCGTTAGTATAATGTGAATATGTGAATATGAAAGAAATTAATGCTTTATATATTTATAAAATATTGTTAATAGAAATAACTTGAACCTAAATACTAAGGATAATTGACTCTCGCTGGATCTTTGGCCTCTTGTCTTGTATGAGTCTTCTTATTTAAGTCTTTAATCTAGATCTTAATTCTAATCTAACGATGTGAGAAATGTCGACTCCTTTTCCAACAACATGTGGATTGGCAATTTGTCACCAAAAGTGACAGGATCTGAGTTAAAATCTTTATTTTCCGCTTTTAGAGAAGTGATCGGCATTAACTCATTCCCCTTTTATCACTACGCCTTTGTCCACTTCGAAGAAATCGAGGGCACAAAGTTGGCGAAGCAGGGTCTGCAAAGCCACGTTCTTCACAGGAAACCTCTAATGATTAACTTCGCTACACAAGTTGATGATATTAACTTTTTTATTCTGCGATTTCTCTATTTTTTTTGTTTGTGTAAATACTATTTTTAAAGGCTTAAATATATTTTTTTGTCCTACAATTTGGCTACATTCCGTGTCCGAAATGACACATAAACTTCTTTAAAAGGAACGTCGCATAACAAATAAGATTATCACGCACTAATATCGAAAAATACACACAAAATGTTTGCAAATATTTGTGGACCAAGCTAAATGTTTAGTTATCAAGCAATTCGATCACTTTACCTTTAGATAATAAGGTTGATTAATGTGGCATCATTTTGATTTGAATATTATAATGGCTCTATTGAATTTCTTTTGTCCTATAATTAGATGTATTTTCCATTTTGGAACTTTAAAAAGTAAAACTTACAATTTGATCTATTATCTTAGTAAATTTTGTGATTTGCTAATACATTTTGATAGAAATTTCCAAATTCGTTTGAAATTAGCACGTGCAAGTTGTGTGCTGGAGTACATTTGAGGATATCATTGACTGAAAATTTAAAAGTTAGTTTTGAATTCCAAAATTAACATGATGTCGGCTATAGTAAGAAATTTTAGGGGGATTTTTCAGGGGCAAGTTTCATAAAATCAATAAACAATGATAATTTAAAATAGTAAATTGATTAGAATTGGTCAACTCTTGCAATATATAACAAAGAAGAGTAATAAAATTATCTTAATACAATCATAAAGTGAGGATATATATTTTATCATATCTATGGCATGGAATTAATAAATAATTTTAAGATTTCAAATTAATTTTATAAAAGATGATGCTAGGAAAAAAATTCAAGACTAAGGAATTCAAAATGAAAGCACTAACTTTAGAAACACAAGAATGTTTATAATAGATAATATATCGGACCAATTTAGAAGGCAACGGGTCTAGAGACATCATTCACGTTAACCTGATTGGATAACGACACACGACATGTTTCTTGCTGGATATTCGATGAACTAGCAAACTTTGAAGCATCAGTTCCATGATCTACTGCCTTACCCCCAAAACGTTAACATCAGCCGTGGAACAAGGCCACGTTCTTCACGGGAAGCCTCTAATAATGATTAACTTCATTAAACAAGTTGGTGATTTATTAACTTTTCTTATTTTGCGATTTCTCAATTTTTTTATTAGCGTAAATATTGTTTTCGAAGAATTAAATATATTTTTTGTCTTACAATTTTGTTACTTTCCATTCTAAAATAACACAAAAGCTTCTTTAAAAGGAATGTTCACATATCAAATGAGATTATTAAGCACTAATACCAAAAAAACACATATAATGTTTATAAATATTTGTGGACCAAATTGAATGTTTATCATGTAATTCTAGATTATTATCGCATTAACTTTAGATAATAAGCCTGGTTAATGGCATCATTTCGAATTGAATATTATAAAGGCTCCATTGAAACTTTTTGTCCTATAATTAGAGGTGTTTGGCGTTTTGGACCTCCAAAAACTGAAAATTATAATCAAATCTATTATCTTAGTAGATTTTACAATTTTCTAACATCTTTTTTGCTAGAAAATTTCTACATTTTTCAAAAATTAGCACGTGCAAGTCGTGTGCAAGTTAAATTTGAGTATATATGTGACTTATACATGTGGTTTTTTAGCTAATTTTTAAATTTCTGGCAAATTCTATCCTCAAATTATGAAATTTGCAACACTTGTAAAATCAGCGGCAAAAGCTGCATAGAACCACAATGCAGCATCAATGATTTGTAGCGGGAGATCCATCCATCTAACAACTTGTGGATCGACAAGTTGTCACCAAAAGTGACAAATTCTGAGTTAAAAACTCTATTTGTCGCTCACGGAGAAGTGATTGGCATAAACGCATTTCCCTTCCGTCGCTACGCCTTCGTGCACTTCAAAGAAATTGAGGGCGCGAACCTGGCGAGGCGGGGTTTACAAGGCTACGTTCTTCACGGGAAGCCTCTCGTGATTAACTTTGCTAAATCGATTCGTGATTTATTAAATTTTTTAATTTGCGATTTCTCTATTCTTCTTTCTACTTTTCATTTTTGAAATGACACATAAATTTCTTTAAAATAAATGTTGCATGTCAAGTGAGATTATTAAGCACTAATATCTGAAAACACACAGAATGTTTACAAAAATTTTGTGGACCAAGCTGAATGTTTACTTATCAAGTAATTCTGGATTAAGATCGTGTTACCTTTCGATAATATGACTGATTAATGGCATCATTTTGATTTGAATAGTATAAAGGCACTATTGAAATTTTTTGTCCTATAATTAGAGGTGTTTGGTGCTTTGAACCTTCAAAAAGTGAAACTCACAACTTGATCAAAGTATCTTATTAGTAAATTTTTTTATTTGCTAACACATTTTGATAGAAATTTCTCAATTTGTCCAAAATTAGCACGTGCAAGTCGTGTGCTTGTGTAAATTTGAGGAAATACATGATTTTCACATGTGGCTTTTAAGCTAATTTTTAAATTTTTGGCAAAATGTATCCTAAAATTATGAAATTTGCAAAAGTAATGGACCAAATCGCAAGTTCTAATTTAAACGAAAGTTACAATATTTTTAGATAATTCATAGTATATAGTCAGATGACACCATACATAATTAAATTCAGACAAATCCAAATTACATATCGACCGCACCATACACCCATCCACAATCACGCCATCACCGTCGTTCGGCTGATGCGTACACCAAATCTTTTTATAACAAAAAATCCATATTTTTGTACAATTATTAGCATTAAATTTCACCCTTTATTTATACATATGGCAACTTTAGTCCATCAATTAGTGAAATTTGAAAATTATCTAAAATGCAAATATTGAGTGGAAGTTAATTCATATATATATAATGATTATTACATGATAATTTCAATAATTTTAATAAAATGGTTGCAATGCATCAGTTGACAATCGATTCATATATCAATATAATAAAAAATAATTAAATCTTTTTTACAATAAATTCATATAAAGTGAGTCAAATAGTCACACGTTTGATGGGATTCAAACTCATCACCCACTATTGTTCATAAAATCAAGCTCACCTATAAGTGATAGGCTACGGTATTGTTGATGGAAATGTTTAGAAGTTTGTCAGGAATTCGAAATTTGACATCATTTTAACTATAATAAGATATTTTAGCTATAACAAGCGGTAAATTGCTTAAAATGTGTCTACTTGTGCAATATATAACAAAAACAGTAATAATGATAATAAAAAGAGTAAGAAAATTATCTTAATATAATCATAAAGTGAGGACATAAACTATGTCCTATCAATAGCGTGGAATTAATACTATAATTTTAAAATTTCAAAGTTTGATTTTATAAATATAATGACAAAAAAAAATTGAACACTAAGTAATGCAAAAATGAAAGCATTAACTTTAAGTGTTTGAAGAAATTCCAAGACAAAATTTCTTGTAAAATCAACAAATTAAGATTAAAAACATAATAATGTTTATAATAATGAAGAAAAATGCAAGCAACCTCCTGTAATTCATATTGCAAAGGAACAAATTATCCTTTATGAAAAATAACAAAATACCTTTCTATATTTTAAAATGAAGTAATTTACCTTTTTAGACAATGATGTAAATTGCTCCATTTTAAAAACTTTAGAGAGATATGTATATTTAATTTGTTTCTCATAGTAGGTAATTTGATCAAGTACAATCGCAGGCGGTAATTTTCATTAAACCCTATAATGTAATGCTAGACTAATATTTCTTAGTGTTTATATAGGGCAAGCCTAATAAATATTATTAAGTAATAGGACCAATTTAGAATTTTAATGTATTCAGATGAAAGTTACAATATTTTCAAATAATACACAGTACAACCAGGAGCCACCAAATACCATTAAATTTAGACAAATCCAACAAAAGATTACAGTAACCTCACTCCACCACATCTCCATTGCATACAAATCTCTTTCTATTGAGCTTCTGTTCACATTGGAACCTCCAACGATCCATCATTTTTTTGTTCTCTGTACTTGACCCGTTTAATGGTTGCACCTGTAAAATCAGCGACGAAAGCTACGCAGAACCACAATGTGGCCGTCAAAGATTTGCAGCGGGAGCTTCATCCATCCAACAACTTGTAGATTGGCAATTTGTCACCAAAAGTGACAAACTTTGAGTTAAAATATATATTTTCCTCTCATGGCGAAGTGATTGGCATTAACTCATTCCCCTTTCTTCACTACGTCTTTTTGCACTTTATAGAAATTGAGGGCACGAAGTTGGTGAGGCAGGGTCTAAAAGGCCACGTTCTTCACCGGAAGCCTCTAATGATTAACTTCACTGAACCGGTTGGAAATTTATTAAATTATTTTGTGATTTCTCTTTTTTTTTCTACTTTTCTTGTCAGAAATGACACATGAACTTCTTTAAAAGAAATATTGCATATCTGCGATTATTAAGTACTAATATCTAAAAACACACAAAGAATCTTTACAAATATTTGTGGACCAAGTTGAATGTTTAGGTATCAAGTAATTCTAGATTAAAATCGTGTTACCTTTAGATAATAAGGTTGACTAATGGCATCATTATGAATTGAACATTATAAAGGCTCTATAGAAACTTTTTGTCCTACAACTAAACGTGATTGGCATTTAGGACATTCAAAAAATAAAACTTATAATTTGATCTATTATCTTAGTAAATTTTGTGATTTGATAACACATTTTTTGCTAGAAATTTTTAAATTTCACAAAAATTAACACGTGCAAGTGTGCTGGCATAAATTTCAAGATATATTCATGACTTGCACATGTAGTTTTCCACCTAATTTTCAAATTTGTGGCAAAATGTGTTTTCAAATCATGAAATTTTGCAAAATTAATGAATCAAATCACAAGTTATGATTTTTAATGGACCCAAATGCCTAATATCTATTATCACATGACCAAATTTTCAATAAAGCTTATTGTAGAATGTATCATTGTA
Organism: Sesamum angolense; assembly: GCA_034509725.1. NCBI lineage: Eukaryota > Viridiplantae > Streptophyta > Magnoliopsida > Lamiales > Pedaliaceae > Sesamum > Sesamum angolense. Next base: position 5,431,278 of record JACGWL010000014.1, on the reverse strand, counting down.
ATAGTGAATCATGCCCATTGTAATAGTGTAATAATATTTAAAATGGATAACCAAAAAATTAATTAGATTGATTTTTTTGTAATCTATTTAGCAATTCTTTTCATTTTAATATGAAATTAGATGCATATAGTAGGAATTCATTGAAAATGTGTTTATTGTGCTTACTGTTTTATATTATTATGTTTTGTTGCTTTAAAACCACAACAAAGCCCACAGATCAATCGTACAACCTATGTAGTTGGATTGCGCATTAAATGATAGTTGTGAAACCAACTTTTATGGGTTGTGTCTAAAATATTTCAAGTTGAGGATCTTGAGACAGGCATCGGAAGAGTCTTATTAAGACTTGTACTGACTGTAGCATTCATTAGATGAGTGTCTTATTTGATCGACGACAAACATAGGACGTCTAAGTAACTTTAGTAGGTAGTTGACAATGGTTAGCAAGTCGACTGAACTGGCTCGCAAGGTGTCATCATATGGAAGCCTTTGAGGCTTGATCGGTATGACTAGCTTTCCTCGCTCCGATAATTTGGAATTTAGTCCTTAAACTTAAGGAATGATGGCAGTCACGTGCATGTAATGGTTGTATCTTGGACTTTGCAAAAGATGACCGTGTCTTTAATTTGGTTATCATAGGTCTTGTGTAGTGGAAATTTAATTAATTGAATTAACAAAATTTGGGTCTAGCTAGCTGGTGACTTGGATAGTTATATAACTAGGGCCTTAATTTTATTGACTTCCTTTTTTCTGAATTTATAACCTGTTTTGTTGCCTAGTACGACTTATTTTTGCTAGCAATATATATTCCTACTGCTTTTCCCTCAAAAAAAGTTTGGGCCTAGCACAATTTAGTTAATTTAATTAATTTAATTGAGCTTAATTCAAATAGTTAATTAAATTAATTAGTTATTTAATTAAATAAATAAACATGTTGGGCTCTTGTTGGGCTTAAAAAGTAATAGGTTAATTTAAAAGTCAGATGAAACTTTGTTGGGCTTGAATTGATTCAAGTGTTGTATTAAATCAAACTCGGTCCACCTAAATAAAGTCTAGCCGATTTTGAGAGTGATTATGTCAAAAGAGGAGTTGATGAAGTATAACACACTAGGTATACTATTTTTCCCAACAACTTATATTAGAGATACTTTTAGTGTTTGAAAGCTTCGTTTTTTTCTCTCTACACATCTCTTAAAATACGTCAACTACTCTCTCTTCCCTTCTCCATTAAGTTCTTCTTGAACAAGTTTGAAGGGAAAACTAATTAGATCCAATTCCATAATTTGAGAGTAAGAATCAAATCCATATTTTCCAATGGAAATAGTTTCTACCGCGAGATATCAAGCCATCTAACAATGGTATTGAGAATCATGTTACTGGCGTGTGGTGTGGACGAATGAAGAGGAGGTCTAAGTTGATCTTCGCGTCAACGCAGATTCAGAGAAGGAACAACAAGCGAAGCAATTTAGACGAAATCGAAACGGTATAAATCTCATGGTTAGATTAGTTTTTGTTTTCTACTTTAAGCCACAAAAAAAGTTTATGCATTTTTTATTTGTTGTTTGCTTTTTTCAGTGTCGAACGCCCGAAAAATCAAGAGATACACCCCTTGATTAAATTTTTTAATTCTATTTAATTTCCCGTTTGACTGCTTTTATTATTTTTCCATTCTAGTTCTCTTGGACTTGAAAGTTGCGATTTTGTTTAATGTACAACCCCTTGAGGCCGAGTGGGGTCTCTTGGACAGCGCATTCGGCCATGTATAATACACTGGGTATATTATTGTTTTCAACATCTTATCTTAGAGATAATTTTAGTGTTTTGAAAAATTAGATTTTTCTGTCTACACATCTTTCAGAATCCATTCACTACTCTCTCTTCCCTTTTCCATAAGTTCTTCTTTCAAAAGAGAGCAAATTAGATCTGATTCACTAATTTGAGAGTGAGAATCGAATCCATTTTTTCCAATAGAAATAGTTTCTATTGCGAGATCTCAAGCCATCTAACAGTGGTATTGATATTATGCATCCGGCGTGTGCTGTGGACGAACAAAGAGGGGGTCTAAGTTGATCTTTGCGTGAACACAGATACGGAGAAGGAACAACGAGCGAAGCAGATTCAAACGAATAGGTTAGTGATTTATTAGTTTTTTTTATTTTGTGATGTCTCTATTTCTTTTCTTTTTTTTTTTTTTTTTTTGTTAGTGGTAATAAATACTATTTTTGAAGGCTTAGATATATTTTTTGTCCCACAATTTTTCTATTTTCCATGTCTAAAATGACACACAAACTTCTTTAAAATGAATGTCGCATATCAAATGAAATTATTAAACACTAATATCAAAAAGAGGCACACAAAATGTTGAAAAATATTTGTGGACCAAGTTAAATGTTTAGTTATCAAGCAATTTGAGATTAAGATTATGTTACTTTATAATAAGGTTGATTAATGGCATCATTTTGATTTGAATATTATAAAGGCTCCATTGAAATTTTTTGTCTTATAATTAGAGACATTTGGCGTTTTGGACCTTCAAAAAGTGAAACTTACCATTTTGGTCTAGTATCTTAGTAAAATTTTTATTTGCTAACATATTTTGATAGAAAATTTTTAAATTTGTCCGAATTAGCACGTGCAAGCGGTGTGCTAGTGTAAAATTGAGGATATGGTTGACTGAAAGTTTACAAGTTAGTTAGAATTCCAAATTTGATATGATGTTGGCTATAATAAGAGATTTAGGCGATTTTTCAGGGGCAAGTAGCATAAAATCAATAAAATAATTAAGATTTTAAGTAGTAAATTGTATAAATTGACTCCTGAAATACATGAAAACGAGTAACAATAATAATAGAAAGAGTAATAAAATCAATAAAATCAAAGGACATTAAAATTTATCATATCAATAAAATTTTGATGTTTAAAATATAAATATAAGAAAAAATTGAAGCTAAGCAATGCAAAAATGAAAGCATTAACTTTATAGTCAAAGAAATCCCAAGATGAAATTGCTTGAAAAACAACAAATTAAGATTAGAAAAAAAAATAATGAAATAATATATAGGACAAAAGATTGCACGATGAGATTTGCAGTATCCATTCATCCATCCAACAACTTGTGGATCGGAAATTTGTCACCAAAAGTTAGACTCGGATTAAAATCTTTGTTGCTCATGGAGAAGTGATGGGCATTAACTCATTCCCCTTGTGTCACTACACCTTTGTGCACTTTAAAAAAATCGAGGGCATGAAGTTGGCGACGCAGGGTTTGCGAGGCCACGTTCTTCACGGGGTACCTCTAATGATTAACTTCGCTGTGGTTGGTAATTTATTAATTTTTTTTATTTTAAGATTTCTCGTTTTTTTTTTTTTTTTTTCTAATTTCGATGTCTTAAATGACATATAATCTTTAAAGAGATGTTGCATATCAAATGAGAGTATTAACCACTAATATCTGAAAGCACATACAGAACGTTTACAAATATTTGTGGACCAAACTGAATATTCAATTATCAAGTAATTCTAAATTAAGATCGATTACCTTTTCATTATAAGGTTGATTAATGGCATCATTTTTGAATTGAATTTTACAAAGGATCTATTCAAATTTTTTGTCCTATAACTAGAGATGTTTGGCGTTTCGAACTTTAAAAAGTGAAACTTATAATCTGATCTAGTATCTTAATAAATTTTATGATTTGCTAACACATTTTTTTGTTAAAAATTTCTAAATTTGTCGAAAATTGGTCCATTTTGCAAATCTCATGATTTGAGGACATATTTTTATCATAAATTTAAATTTTAGTTGAAAAACCACATGTGCAGGTCACGTGTATCCCTCAAATTTACGTCAGCATACAACTTGTACGTGATAATTCTCAATAAATATACAAATTTCTATCAAAATGATCACAAATTTTACTAAGATGACAGTATCATTTGACATGCATTAATACATCCAATATATGTCTAGGTACACGATTGCTCGATGACAGTTCAATCGAGTAAGAGTTCTGCACGGCAGACTGATGCAACTTTCATTTGTATCCTTCGAAGAAATCGTCGGATGATGTACATAATCTGCACATAAATCTCAGGTGCCTGCACCGAATGATCCATTCATAACTGGATAAACTGCTAACATGTGCAAAGATCAAACAAAGAAAGTATGCTGCAAGAAGGGCAGGACAGAAATGGACATGCACGGCGTGCACAAAAGAGTGTCAAAGTTTGTGTTCATCGACAGGAGTTTAAGGGAACTAGGGGCACAGGTTCGACACATTTTAGGAACTATTGCACATATGCAGGGCGTAAAATAGAGCATTCGAGTACATCATTCTTCATTAATCGTTTGTTATGACCATGTTAGTGTTCAAAAATTAAAACTAGAATCTGAAGAAAAACAACAGCTCCTAGCTAGTTTTTTTAGCACGTCGAACCACCAAATATCTATCTTTGATTGGATTGAACATCTAATTTGCACGGCCCATAAAACTTAGCAGCATTCAACTAATTACCATGAAATCATAGCTTCTGTTTGAGTAACAATCCAAAACTCAACACTCTATGAAGTCGTATGCGTTCTCATTGTAATCGAAAGACGAAAAAAGAAAGAAGTAATAGCTTATCATTTATAGTTACTTGATGAGGGTGCACTTTCATCGACTCCCAGACCATGCTCAGCCGAATTGCCACGTTGTTGGCGTACTCGGGAAAGGAGATCGGCTGCTGCAAGCAACAATATTGCCTTGTACCGCTCATTTTTCTCAGCCTCAGTTTCAGTACTTTCATGGACTTCTCCATGTACAGCAGTCTGAAACTGTTGGTTCTGGTGTGTGCACTCCACTTCAGAAGGCAACGGTCTAGTGACATCATTCACATTATCCTGATTGGATAACGGCACACGACATGCTTCTTGCTGGATATTCGATGAACTAACGAACTTTGAAGCATCAGTTCCATGATCTACTGCCTTACCCCAAGAAACGTTAACATCAGCCGGTCGCACAGAGTGCCCATGTAAAGAGCTACTTAGAAGACGAGGCGCTTCTGGTGGTGATATTGAAGCCTTGGGCAAAACCCCAGAATAAGTAACTGGCAACGGCCTTTGCTCCGGATACACAACGTTATATCCTGTTTGCAAGTAAGTCTCATTGTGTGCATCCCCATACTGTGGCTGAATTGACAATGCACTCATGGATCTGCTGTTGGACGCTGGCTTAGATACTTTAGCACTACTCCGTGCAGGCGTAAGGGTGCAGAAGCATTAAGAACCTTAGTCAGAAAATTAGACAGAGGCACCAAAAACAACGTGGTACCATCATCTAACTTTGTAACTCCAGCCCAATCTTTGGCAATAAGATAGCTCAGGAACTCCGTGTATGAAGCAAAATCCTCTTCGCTATCAAGCAAGAACAGAAGTAGATTGAACCCCACTTGCATGTGCTAATTTTCGACAAATATACAAGTTTCTATCAAAATGTGTTAGCAAATCGCAAAATTTACTAAGATGGTAGATCAGATTGTAAATTTCACAGCTTCTTAAAGGGTCAAAACGCCAAACACTTCCAATTATAGGACAAAAGATTTCGATAAGCCTTTATAATATTCAATTCAAAATGATGCCAATCCGCCTTATTATCTAAAGTTAACACGATTTTAATCTTGATAACTAAACATCCACCTCGGTCCACAAATATTTTGACTTGATAACTTTCATCTGTATCCTTCGTAGAAGTCATCAGATGATGTACATAATCTGCACATAAATCTCAGTTACCTGCACCAAATCATGCATTCATTACTTGATAGCATGCTAACATGTGCAAAGATAAAACAAAGCAAGTATGCTGCAAGAAGGGCAGGACAGAAATGCACGTGCACGGCGTGCACAGAAGAGTCTCAAAGTTTGTGTTCATCGCTAGGAGTTTAAGGGAACTAGGCGCACAGGTTCGTCACATTTTAGGAAATATTGCACGCACGCAGGGCGTAAAATATAGCATCCGACTACATCATTCTTCATTAATCGTTCGTTATGACCATGTTAGTGTTCAAAAATTGAAACTAGAATCTAAAGAAAAACAATGGCTTCTTTGAGCACATCGAACCACCAAATGTCTATCTTTGATTGGATTGAACATCTAAATTTGTACGGCCCATAAAATTTGGCAGCATTCGACTAATTACAATGAGATTGTAGCTTCTGTTTGAGTAACAATCCAAAACTCGACACTCTATCAAGTCGTATGCATTCTCATTTGTGATCGAAAGAAAGAAGAAATAGCTTAGCGTTTGTGGTTACTTGATGAGGGTGCACTTTCATCGACTCCCGCACCATGCTTAGGCGAATTGCCACGTTGTTGACTTGACAACTAAAATTAAGAGTTTTCTTTTATAATAATATAGATATAGATACTGACTCGATTTTGGAATTTTAAGATGAAATTTCGTAAGTTCGGAGAAAGATTTGCCCGTGACAATTCTTGCAACCAACTCATGAGTAGGAAGAAATAGTAAATAGATTGTTCTTTTAGTATGATTGAACTACACTTGTTTCTTGTTCACATAAGACATCTGCAGGTACAAGATTGCTTTGAGACAGTTCAGTTGTGTATGAGTTTCGCACAGCAGACCTGTGCAACTTCATCTATACCCTTCGTTGAAGTCGTCAGATGATGTACATAATCTGCACGTAAATTTTAATCTGCACATGCACGGATGGAAAATTTTCTTATCCGAATTAAGTTTGGCCGAATCAAATCAATCATAGAGCAAGTATAATTGGTCACTTTCACTAAATTGTGCACCAATCACATGACAAGTGTATTGTGCTTGTCATATAATTAGTTGAGATTTGACCGAATTATGTCCGAGTTAGAATTTCCCCATACTACAACCTTCTTCATTAATCATTCCATATTGCCATGTTGGTGTTCAAAAATTTAAACTAGAATCTAAAGAAAAACAATGGCTCCTAGCTGGTTCTTTGAGAATGTCCGACCACCAAATGATTGGATTGAACATCTTAAATTTGTACGGCCCATAAAATTTAGCAGAATTCAACTAATTACCATGAAATCATAGCATATTTAGTAAAATGTCTATTTAAAGAGATAAATTACTTCATTCTAAAAAATACAGAGGAGTAAATTGTTGCATTAGAAAAGACACAAGGAAGTAAATTACTATTTTTTTATATAGGGGAGTAATTTACTCATTTACAATATCACGGGTGAAGGAATTAGCTATGTCACTCATCATACTACTGTTGTTGTATCTCCAACTTTCTGCTGTAGCATGAGAAGAAAGTTGGAGATACAGCAGCAGTAGCATGATGAGTGACATAGCTAATTCCTTCAACGGGGAGTTGCATTTTTTCCCGAAAATAAGAACTCATCCGAATTTAAGTCATTCACCTCTAGAAATTTCAAAATATTTTGCATTTTTTTTTTGCATAGACCCATATTGTGTCATCTATGGTATTTATTGTCAAAAGATTTATCATACATCTACGTATAAGATTAAATAATATGTTTCATAAGTTGCGATCAACATACAAGATGTCCATCCATAGACATCTCTATGTTAGTAGTGGTTGCAACTTTCCATTACGTGTTTCACGAGTCGCAGCTAACACATCAAGTATGAAAACATCGTCATGCATACTATTTACGATGAAAGAATTGATCGTTAAGTTTAACGCGATATGCTTATTTTTCTTGATGTTTAAACTTGAAAGTTCCAAATCATTTTGATTTTTCACGGAAGGTCCTATATATCATTTTCTTGTAATGTCGACCATATGCTAAATTCTAGTTATTACAGGAAAACAGAAAAGTTGGACTTGGTCCAAGTGGAATATATACATTGTATGGGGATAGACATTAGGATCAGAGTCTAAGCAGGCCTCGATTTAATGCCTACCAATAAAAATGCCAACAATTATTGTAATAATAAAGTCCAATCACTTTCAAAAATATAAATAATAAAGCCCAATCATATTATCTAGGCATCATGGTCATATGATGTAATAATATAAATCTATTTAAATGCGATGCATCTTTCAAATTTGAAATGAGTAATAATTTTCTGAATTCTTCAAAATTAACTCTTAATTTTGAAGTCCAAGTTTACATTATTATAAAATTGACTCAATAAAAAAAAAAAAAAAAAAATAGTATCGAGCTAATTAATAAATAAAATTCTCGTTATTAATTCATTATTAAAAATAAAATAATTACTTGTCAATGAATTTAGTAACAAAAACTTACTTGATACAAATTTGGGAACGAATTTTTTAAAATAATATATTAAATAATATAGATTAACAATGAAGAAAATCATTTACTAATTAGTTTGACGATAATTTTAGCATTAAATTTTTTTAAAGCTATTGAGTATTTTTCTTGTAGTGATATGAATCTAATCAGCAAATAGGTTGGAAAACAATACTCTATTCAAGAATGATCATCAGTTCCATACAGACCCCTTGATAAGCTACCAGCCGCGTATGTTGCAAAACATTTGGGGCATGATAGAATAGGTGATCAAAGCTAATTAGATTTTTAATATGTTTTGAAGATTTCCTTGTAGTTGAATTATGAATAAAGCTACTACGACTATTTGGTTTTTTTATGTAAATCGTGTTATTACAAGGGAAATTATGCTTTTTGTTTCGTAACTAAGCCTTTCATTTTTGTTCACTGATTCGAAATTCTCATTTTTGGTCCTATAACTTATAAAGAGTAGCACTTTTGATCCCATCACATATTTTTGTTATATATTTTAAGAAAATGTCACATGCTAAGTACGTGACAATTAGAATTTTTACACTTTTGGTCCCGTATGTTACAGAATTTTTACTTTTAGTCCCATATGTTATTTTCACTTTTGGTCCCTTAACTTTTAAAAAATAACATTTTTTCTCCCAAGTACTTAATGGCCACATTGTCTTTTTCGTTAACATCTAAAAAATATGTCATGGGACCAAACTGCTATATTTTTTAAAGTTACGAGACCAAATGTGATAATGTCATAATCAATGGGATCAAAAATAAAAAGCCCTAAGTTGCGGGACAAAAGATGCAATTTTTCCCTGATTTACATCACAAAAAAAAAAAAAAACTGAAAGAATTAATAATCAAGGTAGTTGGGCTGCACATTGAATGTCAGCTATGAAACCAACTATTGGAAGGAATGTCTGAAACATTCCAAGTCGAGAACCTCAAAACTAGGTATCGAGTGTTCTATTGAGACTTGCACTAGGTATTGCATTCATTAAATGAATGTTGTGTTTCATTGACAACATACGTATAACGTCTATGCAACTTTAGTGGATGGTTGACATGGAATGTCAAGTCAACTGAATTGGCAAGCAATAAATTGTCATATAAAATCCTTTTAGGCATGGTCAGTATGACTAGTATTCCTTGGCTATATAGAGATCTAGTCCTCAAATATGAGGAATCAGGACAGTCATATATATATATATTATATATATATATATATATATATATATGTGTGTGGTGTGTGTGTGTGTGTGTGTGTGTGACAACTATATTTTGGATCTCGCTAGAGTATCGTGTCTGTGATGTGATCATTAATTTTACCTCCTATCTAGCACATGGGGAAAATTACTATATTTTAATTATAAGAAAATAATTTACTTATTTACAATATTACAATGAATAAATTGCATTAACCCTAATTGTTATTATTAGTTTATAAAGTATATATGTTACATAAATTTGAAAGAAAAATCTTGGGAAGAATATTAATTAGGGTAAAATTTCAACAACCTCTTCTAAGACTTGCCATAATTATGAATACCCCATCATTGTTTGAAAAATTATAAGTGTCTCTCAGATATTTGATGAAATTATGTAATCTTTAGATGAATGTATGATACTATCAACTATGCCTTTGATGTTTTTCAAAAAATAAAAATTTATAGAAAAAAATAAGCCAGGGTGGATGAAATTTTTCGAAAAATTATAAATAAATTATCCACTTAGTAAATAAAAATATAATAAATAAATAATATTATAATTTTTATTCCACAATGACATTTTGATTAGTTCACCACAAAAAATCGACAAAAATCTTATAAAAACTAATAAAATAAACTAATTATTAGACGGTCGTTAAAATTAAAAAAAATATTAATAATTTATCAAATAACAAAAAATATTTATAATTATGTCACATGAGTTCATTGTAATTTACCTATTAATTAATAGAGCGATAATGTACTTTTTGTAGGAGAAGCGGTATTTGCTGTATGTGGTTCTATAATTTACACACACACCACACACAGTGCCAGACTCATATTTTTACGTTTGTTTTGTGTGTGTGTGTGTGTGTGTGCGGCACATGTATGCGGATATATGTCTGTATCCATCGTTTCCGTGAAGCTTCCTAATGTCGCTGGCTATCCGTATGATCATGTTGGATGTTATTTGTTTGCTCCATTCGCGTGAGGGAAAGCTGTTTGATTCTCACAATTCTTCTGGTTCGAGATCTAATCTGAAAGGGTAAGTGAAAAAAGAAAAGAGAAAAATTGCACCTGTAAGCACAATTCTGTGGTTAATCTTTGTGGGGTTTGTATTCCCATATGTTGAATTGCGCCTTTTGTTTTAAAAAAGAATTGTCAATGTGTATGCCATTATATTTTATGTTAATCGTGCGTTGATGCTCCTGCTTTACGTTTTAAATTTGATGGATTTTTTCCCATTGTTTTTAAACTTTCTAGGTTATACGTTTAATCTCCTTTATCTTGGCTGATTGAATGGTCGGACTTTTGTTTAGCTTCTTTGAGTTGTGTTCTGGAATTCTGTTCATGTCCTGTTCTAGGGCAAGAGTTGCAGAGTGTTGGTTATTTTTGTTTTTATCTTTTATATATATTTATATTTATTTATTGGAAGCCGAATTTGGTATGCATAGTTACCTTATAATCTTTGCTCGTTTACGGTTTAAATCAAATATTTTGCCAGATTTGGGAGAGATAGACAGTTTTCTGGAATTTGAGCAGATCCATTTTCAGGGCTTCCGTTCATTTTGAGCTTGCATTGAGCTCTTAAGTTGCTAAAGTTTAAGTGGCATCTAGAAGTAAAAGCATTTGTTCTTGAGCTCTTAAGGGAGATTGTGATTGATGGATAAGGAGAAGATTCACCATGGTACTGGGAGTTTACTACCTCCACCAGGGAGGTACTCTGCTTTCTCTCCACCCAATAGTAGTTACAAACGAAGTCAGAGCTATCAGGATCATCCAATTTGCCCTAGTGGGGGCAGGCATTTTATCAGAGCAGGATCATTTTGGTCATGGGATGTCTGATTCTAGCCGATTTAGTCATGATATAAGCCAGATGCCTGACAATCCACCCAAGAATCTGGGCCATCGACGTGCTCATTCCGAGATTCTAACACTTCCGGATGATATTAGCTTTGATAGTGATCTAGGTGTTGTAGGTGGATTGGATGGACCTTCTTTTTCTGATGAGACTGAGGATGACCTGCTGTCAACATATCTTGATATGGATAAGTTCAATTCAACTACTGGACTTTCTGAATTCCAAGTGGGTGACTCATACTTTGGCAGCAAAGCAAGGTTCCTCGTCTACTCCTGCAATTGAATCATCCAACCCATCAGCTGATAATGTGGCTACAGCTTCAAATGAGAAGCCAAGAATTAGGCATCAGCATAGCCAGTCCATGGATGGGTCTACGACTATCAAACCAGAGATGCTCATGTCAGGTTCAGAAGGTCCATCTCCAGCTGAGACTAAGAAAGCAATTTCTGCTGCTAAGCTTGCTGAGCTTGCCCTTATGATCCAAAGCGTGCTAAGAGGTAAATGTTAATGCTACAATATGGTTGTGTTTTATTACTATTTTAGTTTCTTGGTCTTATTTTCTGTATTGATTATTAATGGAGTTATGTGACTGAAATTTATAACAGTCATGCATACATGCCTGGTCACTTACCATGCTGCTTTATCACTTGCAGAAAGCGGCCTATACTCTATCTTTAGGATTTAACAAACTGCCTTAGCAGAGAAAATGCATTATTCTCTCCTGAGACCATGAATAATCTAGCTAAACAAGTTTTATATGCAGTATTGGAAAATATGAAAGCTAAAGAGCAATTTAGGATAAGTATTTGAGTCAAAAAGTGCATGATACATTAATGTAAAGAATCTTAAAGGTTGGAAGAAAAACCATGACCAGTATATAAAAGCCAATTCTGCTTGTCTAAAAGTTCGAAAGTGTTGTTATATGATCTCCCTTTTTTAATTAAACTGATAAAAGAGAAAAATAATTAAATGTTCTGCCTCAGTTGTAGCTGAAATATGCAGAAGTCTTCCCATTCATATGGTAATTTCAAAAGTCATATTTCTTTGGGACATCTATATTACTTTAAATCATCTCCTGTGTAAGTCCGAACTATTTCGTAATCTGTCCTTGATGCCATGGGTGGAAAATTGGAGAGGGTCCACGTAACATTTTTTCTTTAAAATGTATGAAGCTTAGCATCCATCAAAGGGCACTGTATTGTGTTTGCATCCAATTCTTCTAGCTAAGTCAGAGCAAAGTAATATATGCTATTGAAAGAAATTCATCCCATTGCATGTCATGTATTTGTGATCATTTCAGTTTCTACAAATTAACATTTGGGTGGTGAAGGGAAGTGTTCTATCATTCTTGATTGATGATATCTATAAGAATTGGCAAAGTCAGAGGTCTATCATCATCTGTAAGGTATTTGAAACATCCAAATATAGACATCCTCAGGGTCCATGGTTCCGGTCATTAAATCTTTTTCTTTATCAAAGAAGTGGAAACACCTTAGTATTATACAAAGCAAGATGAGCTGCTTTAATCAACAGTTGTTCAACGTTGTTGCTTCATGCTACATTATTAAATGATTCTTCAAATAATTGCAAAATCACAATATTTGAATGATTTTTGATTTGGGTCCCCATTCTCCATTATCGAAATATGTAATTCCCCTATTTACATTGGTGAAGGTTATATCCTCAAATTAATATAATTTAGCCCTTTTCATGGACGTAGGCCATATGGCTCAACCATGTAAGTCTTCGTCCTCCTTTTGTGTTCTCATATCTAAAATTCTGACAACTATCTGTTGTTCCACTTACTCAAATAGATACTATGTTTTTGGGAGTGAAAACGTATATTTCTTTTCCTCAGGCTGTTTCTTGTTCTTCTTGTAACAGGATTTGGGCAAATAGGCAGTCAGCAGCAAGGTCGAAGGAAAGGAAGATGAGGTATATCGCTGAGCTTGAGAGGAAGCTCCAGAGTTTACAGACGGAAGCAACGTCCTTATCTGCACAGTTTACCTTATTGCAGGTGACTTTAAGCATTTTTCCTTACTAATTACTAATTTGGTTCTCCATGAATGACTGCACTCCAAACTCCGAAGAGGAATAAGGAATATGTATATATAAAATGGGAAGGGTGAAACCACGAAAGAACTAACAAAGAATGTCATCTGAGTTTCAGGTCAATTGAAATTTTCCGTAACTTGGGATCTCTGAACCCCCTGCACCTAGAAATTACTTATCTGCTCCCTGTGATAACTGTGGAAAACTTTACTTTCCATACCCATATGACTTGGGCAATTAATGTTCTTGAGGTTCGAGACCCAAAAAATGTGATGGAACCCAAACATATAGTCTTTCTGCACAAGTATTTCCTCGCCTATGTAGAACATGACGTGTTTTTCTCTTCTTCTTTTCCTTAATTTTGATTCTCATTCATTCTTTTACTAAATCATTTCTCATTCATTCTTTTACTAAATCATTATGTTACATTTTTGTCTTGCTTTCTACAAAAGAGGGACACCAATGGCCTTACATCTGAAAACAGTGAACTCAAACTGCAGTTGCAAACGATGGAACAGCAAGTGCAATTGCAAGATGGTAAGCGTACATCATTAACTTTTTCAGGAAAATTTTGACCCATTCCTTTCTTGCCATCTTCACTCTATTTGGTCTCTACAGCATTTTTGAAATAAAATTGTGCTGCCTCAAGCCAAGCTGAAATTGCTTGCTTTCAGTGACAAATCAGGAGAAGTAACCAGTGCCATTTGCTTAAAGAATAAGAGTTGATGATAGTTTAGCTGTCACTTGGAGTATGATCATCTGACACAGATAGGAATGAGATTAACATTGAAACAACTCAAATATATGATTGATTTACAGTATGACCATTTGAATCAATAAATTTATGTTAAGAAGTTGCTGATTGTCGTTGTTTACTCCGGAACACAGCTTTGAATGATTCACTGAAGGAAGAGATCCAGCATCTGAAGGCGCTGACTGGTCAAACCATTCCAAATGGTGGACCTATGATGAGCATCCCCACATCATATGGGTCTAACCAGCAATATTATCCCAACAATCACAATCACACTGTAAACACATTACTAACTGCTCAAAAACTACAGCAGCTCCAATTGCATTCTCAGAAGCAGCATCATCAGTTTCACCAGCATCATCTGCACCCATTTCAGCAGCAACAATTGCAGCAGCCGCAGTCACAATCCTCAGTGCAGCAACAGGAACAGCAGCTGCAACAAGCTGGAGATATGAAGCTCAGAAGTTCGTTGCCATCTTCCACTTAAAGAGACCTTTCTCTTTGTATACAAGGATTAGAAATGGAAACAGGCATGTTTCTTCCTTCTAGGAAGTTTTGTGTATGTGCAGGAATGTTGGTGCTTGTCAGTAACTTTTCGATTTTTCCGTTCAGGTACGTCTATATTATGCTTTTCTTTGGGCATTCTAATTAAATTTTAATTGATTATCCTTCATTTTTGCTTGTGAACTACTATCATTCAGTATCGATCAATTCTTTCTATCGGCCATTATTATGTTTAGCAGTCAAACTCTTGCCCTTCTTCCATCCTTGGATTCTCTCTCTCCAAATCCTATTTGATGTCTTGTGTGTAACATCCTTTCCACGCAGCCTATACTATTTTTAACAATGCTTCATAGGAAACTGTAGAGTCCTTTTGTTGTTTGAGGTACTTAATGCTTAATTACTGCATTCCCTTTGAGAGTGCGATGCCTTGGATATCCTCTGAAATCTACTTATATTTTTCCCAGTTGGTACAGATGCCGATCATAAAGCACTGTCCATGTCATCTTCGGATTTGCTCTTCCTTTGTACTTCCGCATGGTGCATGATGGATCGTACTTTTCTGTATTCGGAACTTCCAACAACCAGGGCTCTGCCGCACACTGCAAAATATTCTAACATGACCGTGATACTTCAGCTTGAATTAGGGATGTAAGGCTGGATACCTGGGGAGAAGCCTAGATTTAAGGAAATATGTAGATATAAGCTACTTGGGATGCCTTTGGTATCATATGTACATGTACATGAATGTCTAGGATTCATTTTGTATTTGTTGGTTTTTTATGACTGAGCTCAACTACATTGCTTTTTTAATAGTATATTTGGGTTGGAAGAATAGATGCTTAAATCCTAATATTTATTGGAAATAAATAGCTCATCTTTGTCTATCATGTAATTCTTTTTCCATATATATAATATCATCTCGTTTGAACTTTGTCGTCTGGAGGGCCACAAAAACTTCCTTTCTTGATTGATCAACACCTTGAGTCCTTGAGAACCCTAAGACGATGTTTATGTTAGTTTATAATTTATTTTAAAATATTTCAAATTTTTCAAGAGGCTATAAAGTGCTTTGTAATTTTTCAACATGAACTTATAAGATTCAAAAATAATAATTTTTTTCTTCAAATTTTTGGTATACTTGTAATGACTTTGATTATAAAATTATGACATAATGAAAAGTGAGGCCATAATTTGTTTTATAAATTTGAGCATCATTGGACTCTTTTAATATTTAATAATATTATTTTAAATATTCAGTATAGTCATTTCATATTTTAAATTCTCTTTAGATTTGGTGTGTGTTTTTCATAACCAAAGAGTTAAACCATTCAACATGAGAGGCGTATTTATAATTTTTTAAATAATGAGATATTCATAATATTTCAAACTTTAAAAATATCTGTTGTAATTTATCCAAATAAAAAAGATTAACTAAGAGGTTTTATACTAAATGAAGACAAGTTAATAATAAGATAAAAAAATAACTGAGAATAAAAATTAGAAAATATTCATTTTAGAATAAGTTCCCATTAGTCTCAAATTATAATTATATATGAACTTCATAATTTGTTGTATAGTACTGATATTAATAAGTAAATTTTGAGATCTTTTTTTTTTCCCTTTAAAAGAAAATAGGGAATTCAGAAATGTTTTCTTCATATTTTCAAATTAATTAGGTGAGAAGTTAAAGAAATCATTTATTTCATAAAAAATATTGCGATAATATGTAAACTAAAAATTATAGGGTGAACAAAATTTACAATAGTATACACAAGAAGTTGAGAGATTTTTTCTTTTAACTGAACATCACCTGCATTCAAACGAGTGATTTGGTATAGACCCCTACCCGTTTATTGCAAGATCTTAAACAAAAATTTACAAACTCAACACCAAATAAAAGGCTCAATAAATGTAGAGTTTCTACTATTTTAGTAGTACAAGAATGTAAAGTGTATACATTTGTAAGGGAGTAGTACTCTTTATTATCTATTATATGCAAGTTGTACTCTTTATTTATGCTTTTGATAAATATCATTGTAAGGGAGTAATACTCATTGTTTATGATTTTCTAGACAAAACTAGGAATTAGCACTTCCCGCTATAAATTTGGCTATTTTTTGGATTAATAAAGAAGGGATGGGGACTCCAAAAAGCTCCCAGCCCCTGGGTGATTTAGGGTTCGTTTGGTTCAAATGAGTGAAAAATGAAAGTGGAAGGGAGAGAGGGAGGGGGGGGAAAAAATAATAGTTTTCCTTCAAATTGTTTGGTATGACTGAAATGTGAGTAAATCTCAAATACTTTCCCTTATTTGGTATGAAGAAAATAAATTGAGAAAAAGACTAGGTTTTATAATTTTACTGAATTACCTTTCTCTTTACTTTGTATCAGAAAATAAAAAATTAATATTATACTAATATTTAAAAACTTTATCAATAAAAATATTTATCAAATAAGAATATGAATATTTTTTATTAAAAATATTTATCAAAATAAGTATTGTTCATTTATTCTAAAATATTTAGTTTAAATAAATAAAAATTACTAAAGATTGTTTATCTAATTGTTGACTTTGATGCAGTAGTTTTTTATCGATTTTTTTATTTTATTTTATTGTCAATTATGTACGGTATTATCAACGAGAAGAAGAGAAAAATTGAAGAGAAATTATATATATAGATATATATGGTTAATAGAATAAATAAAAATAAAATTATATTTTTTTGTCTTTTTGCCTTATACATCTACTTTTCCCCCAATTTGAGACGGACATAAAATTGAACTCCGGGGGAGTTTCATATACATCGAGTTTTACTTCACCTCCATCTCTTCCTCTTAATCAAACGTAAGATTATCTCTTATACATCCATCTTTATTTCACTTTTCTTATTCCTCCATTTTTCACCCCAACCAAACACATCCTTAATTAAAAAAAAAAAAAAGGTAAATGTTATATTTGGTCCCTTAAGTTTTCGTTTAAAATCACTTTAATCCCTCAAATTTATTTATTGACTTTAGCATCCCAAAATTTTAATTTTTATCTCAGTTTAATTTCGCCGAAAAATTGTTAGAGAGACCAAATTAATTCTAAATGAAAATTTAAGAGATCAAATATAATATTTACTTAAAAAAAATGGCATATTAGGTGTGAGTACTGAGTACAATACCACACCCAGATTCCTTGTGAAAAAGATAAAAATAATAAAATATACCATACCCAGATGCGCTGGCTGACCTGGGTTTTGGTAGTTTGCGTCAATTCTCTGCGGAGTACAAACTACCAAAGCAAGAAATTTTGCACCAGCTTTTTGCAATCACTCCGATATAAGGGATTGCTGCAGATTACGGAGAAAAGGAACAAGAACTTTTCATAAATATTTTCATCCAGCTTTTTCAAGAACCATCCTCGTTTTGTTTTTTTTTTTTTTTTAAATTTCCTGTATATAATAATTGGTTATTTGGTAAAAGTCGTTCAGTAATCAAAGCCCTAATTCTCGAACTCAGCTTTTCTGCTGAATAAAGGTGAGTCTTTAGTTGTTCTTCTCTTATCTTGAGTTATTTTCTGGTTTTTCTTGTTGATCTTCTTCAGCAATATCAATTTGTTCTGTGAATTTCTGTTTTCCGGCTGACCATTTTTGGTGGAAGGTTTAATTTTTTTGTAGTTTGGGCTTTTTCTTTTTTTTTTTTTTTTTTTTACTGAATTGTCTGTTGGGAAGGAATTTATCTTGATTATACCTTGCTGTTTTATGTTGTATATATATAGAGTTAGCAACTGAGGGTGGGTTTAACAGGTAAAAGAGTTTGATAAGTCATTCGATCTTTGACTCATTTGTTGAAATGGATCGGATATTTCTGTTAGTATTTACAATTTGTTTTATTTCTCAGTAATTCTCTATTACAGTGTTTGAATGATGCTTGGACTTGAATTTTCTTAATATTGGGCTGTAGAACATGAAGTGAAGACTAGGATCATTTGATTTTTCATCTTTATGGTAAGCCTTAAGTAATATGATTGGACTGTTTATTCTAAAGTCGAGAGGCGTTGAGGGAAGAATGATGCTTCCATGTGATTGATTGACTCATGGGTAATCGTTGGACGGACTGACTCTGGTGATTTGGAGTTGCTTCACTGTTTGTTTTCCGTTTTTCACAAGAAGTGGGCTGAGGTTGGGGGTAAACTCAATCAACCCCAAGCAGAGTATATCAACATATAGGACATCACCCACATACATTTCACAAGATGAAGATTCTAGGAGAATGTAAATTGATAGAAAGTCTCCTAGAATCATCAACCTATTGGGGCCTATAGATGGGAATAGGTAGCTCCGTTCTTACTGAAGTTTAATGTAACCAAAACAGTAGAATCGTTATGGTACGTTGTTATGACAGTTTGATTCTTTACTAGTTAACCTTCATTCTTCCCGTCTTTGTGATCTTCATGGATGTAGGTCTTAATGCTCTTTTCCTATTTGCTTAAAATGATAAAGCTTATGAAAATATTTTTCAGCTTGCTTTCAACATATTTCTTGTTTATGTATAGTATCTTATTTTAGCATGGCGGAGCTTGAGCAAAATCAGGAGTATGATTGGATTGAGAGAGTGAAATCAGAAGGCGCTGTTCCACTTCTTGAGCCAGATAATTGCCCAAAAGGTTGGGCTTCTCCTCCTGGAGATGGTTTCATGGTTAGAGGACCAGAATATCTGAAAACAAAGGCGAAGATCCCAGGTGGTGATTATCTTCTGAAGCCACTAGGTTTTGACTGGATTAAAGGACCAACAAAGATTTCAGAGCTGTTAAATAATCCTAAAAACCGTGTGAAGAGAGCACTTGAAGATGAGTGGTCAAAGGGTCATAAGCCTTTCGTTTGGGCTTTCAACTTACAAGTCCCAAGTAAAGACAACTACAGTGCTGTTGCTTATTTTGTGGCAGTAGAACCTAGCCTGGAGAATTCTTTGATAAATCAATTCCTAAAAGGAGATGATGGCTTCAGAAATTTAAGACTAAAATTGATAGCGAACATCGTAAAAGGTCCCTGGATAGTAAGAAAAGCAGTTGGCGAGCAGGCTATCTGCATAATTGGCCGAGCACTTACCTGCAAGTATTCTATGGAGAAAACTTCATAGAAGTTGATATAGATATCGGTTCTTCAATGGTTGCGAATGCTAGTTCATCTTGCATTTGGCTACTTAACAACACTTACTGTTGATTTAGCTTTTCTTATTGAGGGTCAAACTGAATCGGAGCTGCCAGAACGAATCTTAGGAGCTGTAAGATTCTCTGAGCTTGATGCTGCTTCAGCAAGGCAACTTGAGTTGGTCTCTGAAGGGAGTGATGGAGACTTACAGTCATCTTTGCCTACTAGATTTTGGAAGTCAATTGGGCAGGGATTTTCCCACCTTATTCATCCAGGTGCTCAAGAAAGTAGCTCCAACTCAAGTACATCATATCCCAACGGGGCAGTTGATCATGACACAAGTAATGGAGATGTTACCAAGCCATAGGTATTACTCTTTAAACATTCAATTGAATTTTTTTACAAGTCTTCATCTGTATTAGGTTGTTAGACTTGTACATATGAGAAAGCATGAATCTTTTACAATTCGTCATCGGTATTAGGTTGTTACACCTGTAAATATGAGAAACCTTGACAATAGTGTCTCAAAGGGTGATATCACTCAGAGTAGGTTGGATGTTTTGGTACGTGTGACTGCAAAAAGCTGCTATCTTAGCATGGTTTCTCTTTCCACACACTCCTATTGTGGTATATTTTGCAAGTGAACTCTATTACTAATTTGGGCACAATTTTCTTGTCCAAATTGCTCTTCGGGAATTGTGAATTTTGTGAGTTTTTGCTTTTGATGAGAAAGTCATTTTCCCAAATATTCTGAAATAATAGCTTTCTAAATCAGTCCGCGACTTGGCATCTTGTATCCAAATTTGGATAGGTTGGTTCGCATCAAAACCGCTGCTAGATTGGGTTTTTTTTTTCCCCTCTTCTGTTTCCTTTCTTCTACTACTATGGTGTTATCCTTCAAATCCTTTCCATCTTTTCCATATGTGCTTGCTTCCTACATTTTTACCACCTGCAGTTGCTGGATTGTATTTTTCAGATTCAGTACCTAAGGTTAAAGCTTCAGTGTGAGATAGGCCCTAAATGTGTAATTCCATTTATAGGACAGAAGCACATTTTCATCAGGATCCTCATCATTTTTCGTAAGCCAGCATTCCTATATTCTCCATGGCTGTGTAAAACCAGTGTGGTTGATAAATTTGAACCTGTGTGGCCTTAGTGTGGTATTCACTCCGCTTTATGCTCACAAATTGGGGTTGACTCTCCTGCTTGAGAGAATCCATGAGTAACTGACTACACTGGTTTGGGGTCCATATCAGGATAAATCCTGAAAATCCATGCCGTTCTGGCACAAAAATCTTCTAAAAGGCCATGGTCTATCAAACTACCTGTTTGCTGTGGTCCTAGTGACCGGAATAGGAAGCCTTCATAAAGGCATTGATTTGATATGAGAAACAATTTAGAGGTGGAAACAGATTAATTAGTGATATAAAGTGATCTCTCAACAATCCTTTTCACTTGCTCATAAGGTAGGGTTTAGTTTTTCTTGCCCAGAATTCACGTTGTTCTAAATCAAGATATCTTCCATTCTTTCACTTGCTGGTGTACATACAGTTTAGTTTCTCTTGCCCTTGAGAAGTTACATTGTTCTAATCAGGATATCTTCCTACTATTCAACAGCTTTTTTGCTGCTTCTCATGTATGTGTTGTTTACATGTTAGGTGAGCATACATGCAACACTTTTGCTCTTTTGCACCATTATACGGTGCTAATAGTACATTGTTTACATGCTTCTTGTTCCACCTTAATTTGCAGTACCTGCTGCTATAGTTACTTTAATCCACCATCTGTTTTTTTGGTGGAACTTTCAAGTCCTTTTGGATTGTTTTTTGGTATATGAACCTTTACCATGTTTTGGCAGCTATGGATCTCCACACTATTATGCTGACATTGGATATGATACATCAATTCTCACAGAATCATCCCCTCTACTTGGTTTGATCTTCCATACTTCTTTTCTCTATTCATTCCTGTAAAGTGAAGAATTCATTGCTGAAACTGTCGAATGGTTCCTGCTTATCTCGCTTGGCCTCTATCTTTTACCATCAGTGACAGAATTCTTTTACTTGTTAATGTAAAATTATGTACAGAATGTGTATTAGACAATAGCATAGTCATTCTGTATCCCCTTTGGCTGGGCAACTGCACTGGAATCAGATTAAATGTTATCATTGATTTCTAAATTTTCCTTTCATTTCCTGCTTTTTGTTGCAAATGCTTTTGATTCATTTTGTAAGGGAAGATCACTTTCACTCAAATGGATGTAGGTCTGATTTTCTTTACCAATGTATGGTGGGTAATCAGTACCTTTCGGGGAACATTGTGTCCATAATAGCGACAGGAGTCAAAGCCATCAAATCTTTGGTTGCTGTATCAAACCTTTTCTAACCGTAGCATGCCCCGTGGTGATGATCACAATCATAACCATCAAAACTTTCTATAATACAAAGAAAATGTAAAGTCTGTATTTTACTCTTAATGCTTTAAATCCTTTGTCTGATAAGGTACTTCCCAATGCTTGGTCTGTCTACTAAGCCATGGATTTGATAACCTTGTTCACATAATCCCTGTCATCTGTTTAACACGTTTCTCAGGCATGAAGGTGAAAATAAGTGGTGAAAACCATTGATCCGTCTGAAAGAAAGGTATTTATTCTTTTCTGGGCTGCACTCTTCTGTATTTAGGCTGAAAATACGACACATTCCTACTTGTTTTATCATGAAAGACAAACCTACTATGATACAATATGAATTTCAAGAGAAGATAGGTGAAAATGTTTAATGAGCATTAAACAAATCAAAAGATGCATGCCTTGAGGTATAAGAAATGCTGCTTTATGCCATTGTTTGTCTTCTATGTTGTGACCAATAAGAAATCAGGAAAGCAAAGAAGATACCAAACCCTTGCTCAACAATTAGAGAAATAAAAGTTGTGCCTGTAGTTAAGAAAATGGAAGAACGGGCTTTCTAGAACGAAAAGTTCACGGAACGTTTCATTCTGGACATCACTTCATCACTCACTATTATACAGTAAGATTTCGATAAAGGAAAATGGGTGGAGTCGCAACAAGAGGAGAGAAAAAGATCAAATGACACGAAACAAGAAACCAAAAGGATTCTATAGCTCCTGGAAACAAACCCTCATCTAATGGACAAGTTTAGTTGGAGATGTTCGACCACATGATATTCCCAGACTATCAATCAGTCTGCTCAATATGCCTGTTATTATTCAGTTTGCTATCCTAAGTATCTAAAAGTACGTTTAATAATAAGCAACAACTCCAAACTAAGACGAGTATCTGCATAATACCCCTAGTAGAAATAAGTCAAATTCATATAATCAAATACTAAATAAACTCAACTGAAGTACCATCCGAAAAGAACATCTCACTCCTTCGAAAATAACCCTTCAGAAAAACTATGAAACAAGAAACTCATTTCTCGGTATTAAGTCTTCATTACATACCAATGGAATAAGAATAAGATAACATAATGCAGAATCAACAAAAAAAGAGATTGAAAAGATAAAAAAAATTAGGAACTCACAAGGATCACATATTCTTCTGAGTTCGTACAACAAGATATGCAAAAATACAAAATGCTCGTAACAGAGAAAATTACCCAGCTCAAAGGTAAACAGTATTTTGCTTCTCATCATATCTTAAATGTACTTTAGACGGCTCAACCATAATTTCAGGCAGAATACAACCCTCTTGTCAAACTGAAACATTACTGCTGGAACAGCTGATCATTTGAGCAATGAAAAAACTTTTAAGAGATTCAATGAAGAGTATAGATTCAACCCCAAAAACCAATTAGTGAGGGTAATCCACTACGAATTAATTAACAAATGAACAGAAGAAGATAATATGCCGAAAATTAAAAATCCGTAGCCACAAGAATAATTAGTAATGGTGCTGAACAAAGACTTAAATGCATCCATGAACTGGACGAACCAAAAACGTGAAAGAGTAAAAATGCATAATCTATGCCAAATGAATAGTTCTAGGAATTTTACAATCTTCAGGAGTTCAATACAGAAGGAGAATGCTGCTGCATAGTAAAAGCTTGAAACAAAAGCTTTGTGAACTCAATTTCATAGTTCGGACCCTACTAAATCATAAACTAAAAGCAAAAATCCGATATAAAGTGTAGAAATTAAGGCGCAATTTAGATCTAAACATTACATCCATTTTAAGAAATTGAACTATGCCTTATTCATTATTCTTTTCCTGAAAGACTTATTATCTCTATCTACCTGACACAATCTTCGTATGAAGGAAAACTTTAGAATCCTAAATCGAAGATAAAAGTCATAGTTTAATTGGACAATAATATTAGGTATACATCTAACAGAACAACTTTAAATAGTATCAGTGATTGACGAGAATGATATTACAAGAATCTATATTTTTCCTGTTCCATAATCCAATTTGAATAGCTAGTTTCAGAGCATTATTCAGTCAATTGATCATTCAACAAGCCCATACATATGAATTTAAGCAAGACTTATTACATAAGTTTGCATATGATACACAGTATCCGTATCTTGTAGATATATTTCAATTATTAAAATCTCTTATTTAGTATGGATCAAATAATTAGCAATAAAAACTCAAGTTTCCAAGTTAAGAAAGAGTAAAAGCACTACTATTTTCTATTCTATCATGTTCAGTTGCAAACATAACCTAAAGCATATTTTTTTTCATTCTTTATTTAATATATTTCTATAAAAGAATAGCACATCCGATGCAACAAGATGGTTCATGTCTAAAAAAGAGATTAACGGAGAAGATCACGGGAAAATCAATCAATCTTACCCACTTTCCACAGTTTATCTTTGTTATGATACATAAATAGTGAAAATATTTCCAGAAAAATCCACTCTGTTATTAGGCAAGAGAGAACCTTGGTACAAGAGCACAAGGGCTGCTGCCTGTGAAGACTTGATCCAAGAGAAAGAGTGATGCACTTTGGAACATCCAAGGAGGCATGACAAAGAGCTCACTTGTAATCCTACATGCCATGACGCACCATAATTGCATATCACTAGGCAAATCAGCATAGTTAATCACTGCCAATCAAATTGTGTCAAGGGGCTACACAAGATTGGAACCAACATCAGACAATGTACTCATCTGCAATGTTCTCCCGTTTCCAGAGGCGAGAAAACGCACAGATGGCAAGGAGGTATCTGTCACTGATTCAATCTCGAGAAAGTTAAAATTATATGCACCAGATTTCTTCAAACTAAAAATAAATACAAGAATAATCCAGCCTAACATAGAGATGGCCCAGTAATTGCTCATCCCATGTATCAAACCCCAGGCAATAGCATACCCAACAATAATTCCAGACAAATGACCAAGGAAACTTGCTTGCGGCACAATTATAGACGTGAAAATGAGCGATTCAAATGGTGCAAAACTGATAGGAAGCGACAAAAACCCAAAAAGCTCCAACTTAGAAGAGGGTTGCTTCGTCGACAATATAGTCATCCACCCAAAAACTACACAAGAGTACCCAACAGCAGTGACTCTCCGAAAATAGTCCACCTTGAACTTTTGGATCAAAATGTGGTACATTCCCAGGACTAGCAACCCGGACAAAACAACCAACAACAGTGTATAATGGAGATAATATTCTACTCCAAGACCTATATGCCCTAACTGCTCAATAACACCAAGGCTCCAAAGTGCACTCATATTGAAAACAAGATGAAGGATGCTAATATGTGAAAAAGCGGATGTGATTATCCTCCAATGATGGCCCTCCATCGCAGTTTCGTAACTCAAACCCACATGTGAATACCCAATGCTTTTCTCTGAATGTAGAACCAAATCAAACTGCAAACTCCTATTATACAACTTGTAGCTGGCTTTTCCCAAATCTCATAAAGCAATGGTTTCCCCATCTAGAACCAATTGAACTGAACACAATAACTTCCCAAAAAATACAGCTCTATATTATCTGATGCATATGCTCAAACACGAAACACCAAATGTTTTGAATTATTATGATCAACACAAACCAACGTCAAGATAACAAACTCAGCCCCTGCTCTACCTGATGAGAAAACGCTACCTTGAAAATACGATAAAAGTCGAATCTAAGCAAATATCAAACTCAGATTCAGCTTCGTCCGAAACCAAAGAATTAACCATCAAATTGTATGATTGAGGAAATAGTTCAATTCAGAGTCAACATCAAAGAATTGAGTTCGATGCTAGAGGAGAGTGCTAAAAAGATTCAGAAGGAAAAGCTATTCAACAACTATTCTGAGGGTCAAAGTGGGGGAAGATTTTAGGGTGAATACGAAGAGCAGTGGGTTCCGCCCGACAAAATAACAGGATCTATGTTGTAAGAACAGTATAGGGATATGTACATGCACAAAGCCTTTTTTAGGCTTCTTGGGGATAGATTATGATAAACAAAAAAAAAAAAAAGAAGAAAGGGTAAAAAATGAAAATATTAAAAAGTATGGAGAATTACACTCTCATCTCCTGAAGTCTGATGTAATTATATATATACCTACGTAGTTTTTACATTTAGCACTCCTGAAGTTTACTTCCATCTAATAAATTAGTCATTCCGTTTGTCAAAATTCATTAAATTTGTTGATATTAAAAGAAAATGTGAATAAAAATTGATATATAGTCCCAATTGATTTATTAACGACTTGTTGTAGGTCAAATAATTTTTTTTGGACTAAACTACCCTTATAACAGTGAAAATATATCTCCTCATATGCATTAATGCGTGAAGACGTATAAGAAAATTTTGATCATAAAAAGATTTATTGGGAGTAATAAGTCAATCGGGGTAAATATAATTTTTTTTTAAAAAAATTGTTTATATAAGAAAATTCGGTGAATTTAGTCAGTTCGGACCGAAGAAGCAATGTAACTCGATCATTGTCAAACAAACTGCAATCTTTTTCTGTCCGTGAAGATCCCACTAGAGCGCCTTCTACTTCTAATAGGCCATGAACTAGATCCGAATCATTCTCAACGAGTCCATAAGAAGTGATCCCATTTTTTTCATCAAGTTCGAGTAGAGACTAAAGATCTTGAGCGACCGATCCGGCAAAACAAAAAAAAGAAGTATCGTTAATTTCTTCATGCTCGTTCCAATTTCGAAGTACGAATTGTACAAATAAGAATCCCCTTCGCCGAATTTTGACTAACAGAGGGACTCACTTGTTAGACAGAAACAAAACTCATGAGTGCTAGATGTAATTTTTCAAATTACAGAAAATTTACATGTAATTACACCAAACCTCAAGAGAGAGGAGTGTAATTATCCGTATGTTGTATAAATTATATATCTTAAAATTACATCTAAGTATATAAATATTTTTTATTCATCTAAAATTTTGAGTATATTATCTGAAACTAAATTATAACTTTAATTTATACTGATATCACATTAAGGATAAAATTTATACCAACACCTCTTACGATAAATTAGATCGGTCCCTCCTTAGGTATGCATTTGTTTACAAAAAGTAGACATATTTGTATAATTAGATTTAATATTAAAAAATAGAAAGAAAAAAAATTTATTTTGGTCCACTAATCAGGAGTCTAAATTCATTTTAAAATAGCATTTCAAGACAATACTTTGTAAAAAAAAAAAAAAAATGATAATTAACGTTCAAATTACCCTAATTTCATCGAAATCCCCCACTTCCCAGCACGTGACTCCAAAAAATTTTGAGGGTTTTTAATTTTTTCGATCAAATTAGCCTACATGGCCAATAAATTTGGAACAATGATCAAGTGGCAAGGTGATGTGTAAAAATGAAATAGGTATCTTTGCCACTTCAACTAGCAGGCCAAGTCAGCTTATTTGGGGGGGGGGGTAAAAGTTGGAATTAGAAGGTGAAATTTACCAAGGTATTGAGAAGAGGAAAAATGCAATTAATTTTTTTGTGATGTTATAAATGAGTAAATTATTACTTATTAAAAAAAATAGTAAGTTTTCTCTTTGTATTTTCTAAAATATAATAATTTATCTCCCTTATGTTTTTTAAAATGAAGTAATTTACCTTCTTAGACAATGAGGTAAATTGCTTCATTTGAAAAGCATAGAGGGTAAATTGCTATTTTATTTTCATAGAGGAGTAATTTGTTCATTTGTAAGATTACGGGAAGATAAATTGCTATTCACCTTATTGAGATGTCCATCGTGACTGACTTCGTCAAATGCTATTGTGGGAAGAGATCAATGTTGCGAACTTCATGGATTAAGGCAAATTCAGGAAGGTCATGATTCCACTCATATAAAGAATACAATGTAAGGTTTATTCTCCATTCTTTTTATTTGTCTCCGAGAAATAAAACGTCCCTAAAGTTGTAAATTCTCGTAGTTGTAGAGGGGTGGGTGTCGATTTTTGATTGGGAAGACCCTCCAATATATAGAAGGGCACGGGCACTAGTTCTAGCTTTATTGAGGAAGAAGAATGAATGAAAAAAGGCCTTCTGAAGTGGGCACATTTATGCAATTGTTTCTTTACATTACTTTAACGACATCTAGGTCGGTGTGTCTATTTCTTGCGTACACGACTTATGTGAGTTTTGTTTTTTCTATAGTGGCTTAGTTGATAAGATAGTCAATTGGCTGAACTGACTCGCAAAAATCATCATATACAAGTTTTGGAAACTTGATCTGTATGATTGAAATTCCTAACTTTGATCTATAAAAATAGTTCATAAACTTAAAAAATCATGACAGTTGCGAGCACTCTTTACTTATATTTCTCTAAAAAAACTCATTATTATATTTCCATAATACTCTACACATTCTTCACACATCTCACTAAGCCCATTAATTCTCATCTTCAATTTATTAATGTTCTTGCTTCATCTTTTGCTAAGTCAATGTCTTATTTAAGCGTTGAATTACTTATTTTTATTTTACACGTTATCCAAAAAATAATTAAAATGCCAACAAATCCTCCAATGCAACATAACACTATTCAAACTTGATAAACATGAAATATAATTTTATACACAAAATATTCATATATTAATAAAATAAAATAAAAATATAATAGAATCTAAACAAAAATTTTCAATCCACTTTACCCTTAGAAGGAATGAGTATTTAAATGTTTTGTGTAGAGTATGAGACTCTTTACTCACAACACAAGGCAATGAAAGAATCATGCCACCCCCACCCCCCCTTCACTCCCCACTCTATATAAACCCCTCTCTTCCTTCCCTCTCCTCACACTATACACACATATACATACATATATACACCATTCTGTATCTATAACACAGTCTGACGCCGCTGCAATGGCTTATTACGGCGGTTCCAGCAACGGTCTGATCGTCAGCTTCGGCGAGATGCTGATCGACTTCGTGCCGATGGTCTCCGGCGTGTCCCTGGCGGACGCACCGGGATTCCTCAAGGCTCCCGGCGGGGCACCGGCTAACGTCGCCATAGCCGTGGCCAGGCTCGGCGGGAACGCTGCCTTTATCGGGAAGCTAGGCGACGACGAGTTCGGGCGCATGCTGGCCGGTATCCTGAACGAGAACGGCGTCTCGACCGACGGCGTTACCTTCGACGGCGGGGCAAGGACGGCGCTGGCGTTCGTGACGCTACGCGCGGACGGGGAGAGGGAGTTCATGTTCTACAGGAATCCTAGCGCCGATATGTTGCTTGCCCCGCATGAGTTGAACTTCCACCTCATTAGATCAGTGAGTGCATTGCACCCTTCTCTACATACATTCGTGCACGGCCAGATGAATGTCTATTTCACTAAAATTAAAAGTAAATTAAGAAATGTTATACTATAAATTGGGAATTGTTAATTGGGATTAAAGGAATTTAGCCCGTGATATTATAAATAAGCATATTATTTTTATTCTCTTGTATTTTTAAAATAAAGCTAGTTATCTCCTCATCTAAGAAGGTAGATTGTTTTATTTTAAGAAATATAGAGAAGTTAATTGTTATTTTTTTCTTCATAAAGAGAAATTTGCTTATTTGTAATATCACAGATGACTGCTTGCATTTTTTCATTTTTAATTCACAATATAAATCGAACGAAACAAATTAGATTAGTTCTCTTAATTGCAGTTAATTTATGAACAATGATCAATATAAACTTACTAAAAGAAGTATAGTATATATTAAGAGGAAAAATTCTAATTCAAGCCGGATTTTGTTAAATTGGATTCAAATATATAATAAGTATATATATTATATTTATCATATGATTGGTGTACAGTTCAAATTAAAAAATTGACCAATTACATTGTAATATATTATACCTACAATATAATTAATTTGAGCATACTGCCTATTTGTTGAGGGGGTAATTTGCTTCTTTTTAAAAAATACAGGAGGGTAAAATGATATTTTATTTTTTACAGAGACTTATGTGAACATTTTGAATAATATAGGGAGGTAATTTGTAATTTACCCCTACCAAAAATGGTAATTTAATCGATTTAGAGCTCACGTAAGGAGAACATGCATCTTCAATTAATCCAAATCGCTGTGAAACTTTTGCTTCATAGGCTAAGGTATTCCACTATGGATCAATAAGCTTGATCGTGGAGCCATGTCGATCGGCACATTTGAAAGCGATGGAGGTGGCGAAGGATGGCGGTGCACTGCTGTCGTACGACCCGAACCTCCGGCTACCGCTTTGGCCGTCGGCTGAGGAGGCTCGAGAGCAGATACTGAGCATATGGGAGAAGGCAGATGTGATAAAAGTGAGCGATGAGGAGCTGCAGTTCCTCACTCAGAGCAGCATTGTTGATGATGAAAGCGCAATGTCTCTATGGCACCATAACTTGAAGCTTCTTTTGGTCACTCTTGGAGATAAGGGCTGCAGATATTACACTAAGGTATGATTATTTAATTTTGTATTTTTCTATTGGAATTTTGTATATTTATTTTTCACTACAAGAAAAATGATCGACAGCAACGAAAAAAAATCAGCATCGAGCAAGTTAGTAAGTAAAATTCTCGTTGTTGATTTATATTATTTTTACAAGAAATTTACTTACTAATAAATTTAATAATGAAAAATTACTTGCTAGCGAATTTAGCAGCAAATTGTTTGAAATATATATTAAATAATGTAAATTAGCAACGAAAATTTTACTTGCTAATTAACCCGACACTGACTTTAGCATCAAAATTTTTTCATAGCTAATTGACCCATTTTCTGTAGTGTTTTATGACTAAAATGGATAAATAAAATAGAATGAAAATCGTTATGACAAAAAATATAATAGGATAGTTAAATGTACATTACTGAAGGGAGTGGGTAAATTGTATCATTTTTAGTGTCACATGAGGGTAAATTGCTTTTTGTTTTTTCACATGGATTTTTTTGCATTTTTCTATTAACACAGAGGGATAAATTGTATTTAACCTTAGAAATGAAGTTGACTTTTTTAGTAGGTATATTTGTAATTTTTTAAAAGTTATGGATAGTTTGTATAAATAATCCATAAATGAAAGGTGTAAGTATAATTATCCCAAATATATAATTAATATTTTGTTAGGATATTAAGCAGATAGTTTTTAAAATTATTCATTAGAAATATAAATTAAATGATAGTAATTTTGATTTGTCATAATATAATGTTTAAAAACTTTGTGGTGACAAAGAATTTTAGTTGTTGTCACTGTTGATAATGATTGAAATTATGGATTGCATTATGTATGTATCACTAAAAGGGTGTTTGCAACAGACAATAACTTTTGCTTTCTGGTGAAAATAAACTGTAAATAAAATTATAAGTTCAGTAGGCGAGGAATGAGGGAAAAACGTGGAGGAGCAGGGGAGGCAAGCGGGAATGGGGGCAAAAGGGTTGTGGGAGCGGCACAACGCCATGGGGTGGAGGGGGAGGGAAAGTGGGGGCCGGCAATTGGGGCACGGCAACGGGGGAGAGGGTGACGGGAGGAAAGGCGGCGGGTGGGGGCGATCTCCTGTGGCAGTAGGTTTTTCATTATATATATGCTATACGTATATACATATATATTATAAATATATTTATATAAATATTATACATACATTTACATATTTTTTATAATTTGTATATAATTGTATATATATGTATATATATAAATGAATTTGGACAATTGATCTATAAGTATATGATTCAACGGTTGAAAAATAAATTATAAAAACAAAAAAAAAAACAAAATGGGCGTATGTTTTTACACCACTCACGTGAAGGGGGTATTTTACTTATTTTTTAAAAATAAAAAGAGATAAATTGAGATTTTTTTTTTCACAATAAAGTAAATTGCTATTTTGACTAACCCAGGGGGACGGAATGCATCTTGGCCGAAAATTTTAACCAAAAAACTCATGTGGGGAAGAAGAAAAAGAAGCAATTGGCCCCTCTAAGATTTTTAAAAGGAGGCAATTTTACCTTCTTACATGCCTTGGGGAAATTATATTTTTGTTCCATGTATTGGGTCAGGTATACTCTCAATTAATAGAAATTTTACAAATAGTCCCAAAACTTTAAAAATTCTCACTTTCTATCCTTTTATCAATTTCAGTTAGAAAATTGACTAAAAAAACCGCGTGTAAGTCATATGAATGTTTCTGTCCATTTTAAAAAGATATCAATGCGAAGATTTGTATGATGTTTTTTCCGTCAATTTTGTAGGAAAAGACGGCAGGAGGACTAAAAATGAGGTTTTGGCAAGTTTTGTGAATATTTATAGAATCCCGCAACAATAAGACTAAAAATATATATATACAATAATTTTTTGGGATGATTTATTTACACCTTATGACCTATGGTCTATTTACCTCTGATCTATGGTCTTTTTTACATAATTATAGAAACTACCCCTGACAACCAAAAAATAAAAGTAGTTTGTATAACGATGCTAATATTTTTAGAGGAGGTGCGTGAAATTTTTCAAGAAAATGAGGGTGGTTTGTGTAAGTGATAATAATATTTTGATAGGTGTATGTATAATTATCTAAAAGATAGAAGTGAGTTGTGTAAATAAACCATAGATTAAGGAGTGTAAATGTAATTATCCCCATTTTTTTTTTTTTGTCAAAATATTAGGCTAAAAACAAAAGAAAAATAGTGAGCTTCTTATTTAAAAGCTAAACGAGACAAATCGATTTTTTATTTTCGCTTAAAGAATTTTTTTGCCCATTTATCATTACAGAGAGTCTAATAATACTATTAACCCTAAAATATATATATTACAGAACTTCAAAGGAGCAGTGGACACATATCAGGTAAAGACAGTGGACACAACCGGAGCAGGCGACTCCTTTGTGGGCGCCCTTCTTTGTAAAATCGTAGATGACCAATCCATTATCCAGGTATGTTTTAATCATATAACTACATCAATATTTCTAAACCCCACCAATTTAATATTTCTTACATGAGAAATTTCACATTTCTACTATTTATTAAAACGAAAAAAATGCAAGCAACCCCTATGTGATATTGCAAATAAGTAAATTACTTTTCTGTGAAAAAAAAAATAACAATTTACTTCCTTATGTTCTTTAAAATGAAGCAATTTACCCATCCTTAGACAGGAAGATAAATTGCTTTGTTTTTAAAAGTATAGGGTGATAAATTGTTATATTTTTTTTCATAAGGGAGTAATTTGCTTATTTTCAATACCATAAGGGGTAAATTATTAGTCACCCTTATTAAAAATGTGACATCCGTAATGTAACTAATTTGAATAACAAAATATTTACCGACAGAAGTACCATTAAACATATTTATTTATGCATAAGATAACTATTTCCTCAATAACCCTTTCAATAGTTTTGTATTCCGCATATATTTTTAATATTATTTTCTTCAATAATTATTTATTTTATCTTCGATTTCTTTCTTAACCAGACAAAAAAGAGTATAATAAAGTATTAAATTATGCATACATATAGAACGTGCATAATTTCTTATTTCTTGATTCTATTATAATAAAAGAGTATGTACTTAATTTTTTTTTTCCATAAGTACATAATAATTTCTTTCTTTTTAAAACTCTATACACTCATCAAGTATCCCCGACTGTTTATCGAGTGTTTTCGGCTGCTTTTAAATAATTATATATACACGTGTGTGCTCGCGCGTACAGGATGAAGGGAGATTGAAGCACGTGCTTAGATATGCATGTGCATGTGGAGCTATCACCACCACTAAGAAGGGAGCAATTCCAGCACTCCCCACACACTCTCAAGTCCTCACTCTTCTCAATGGGCCTAAACGGACGAGACGCAGTTTTAGCTTCCGAAGTTGGTTTTCCTTTGTCTAGCTCTACATATATATCTACTTCAAATTACAAGTACAAATCAAGTCATGAGATGTAATAATCGATGATGTACATTGTGAATAATGGATGAGGAGAAGTTAAAGTTGTCGCATTGTTATTTACTTCACTACAATTTGTGGCTATGCAAATTTAATAAACTTTTAATATATACATAAGAGTTAATTGGTTGATCTATGACCTTTAACTACAGAGCATTATAAGAGAAAATTGCACTTTTGGTACCAAACTTTATGGTGCATTGCAACTTTCATACCATGCTTTTAAAAATGCCCAATTTTGATACCAAAATATATGGTTTTTGTGCAACTTTAGTACTACCGTTAGAAAACTAACGGAGCTGTTAAATTTTGCAAGGAAATGGGTTAAAAATAGGGTAAGTAAGTATGTGTGCAGATAATCTCAAACAAAATTTTTACAGATTTGCACCTGTTGTGGTCCTGAAGTTGTTGGGTATCTTGGAGCAGAATTTTTGCTCTTTGCAATAGTGGTTTTCCTTGGCTGTTTTAGTGAACACAATATACGCAATATAAACAATATAAACAAACAAATAACTTACAAAGTATGAAGTAACTGAAACTCAAAGAAGCATAAATATATAGGATACACTCACTGAAGCTCTTGAAGGTTCTGTAATTGTGATGCCCTTGTTTTTAGTACCAGTTCTTTTCCTTGCCTGTTTCAAATATGCATAGATACAGGTAATATACATAAGCACAATCAAGTGAAATCAAATATACATAAAATGAAAGCAACTACTTACAGTTAGTTTGGGTTCAGTGGCTGCAACAGTCTGTTCAACAAGTTGAGACTGAGTATCCACCTCTTGCACTGGAACATCATCTCCTTGTGTCATCTCATCTGGTACTTGTGGCTGTGACCTTTGTTCTTCTTCATCTGGAGGAAATTCCTCTGCAAATTTCCTCCACTGACATCCTTTTTTGTTGTGTCCTGAGCCCGCAAAATTTACAGTGTACTTTCCACCCTTGCCTCTTCATCTTAGTCTCTTTCTTTTTCTCCTTGTTCATTTTCTTCCATCTTCACCATCTTCTCCTGCAGATGGTTTTCTTGTTTTTTTGGCCGTCCTCTTTTCTTTCCAAATGAGGGAGGTAATGGTGGAATATATCCTGTCTTTACCCACATTTCTTTACTGTTCATAGGCATCATTGCAGGCTCATAAACCTTCAAATATGTCTGCACAAAGTAGCAAGAGTGCACAAAATCTTCTGGATCAAGCATTTGAGCACATATAGCACTCATCCCATGTTTGCATGGGATGCCACACAATTCCCACCTCCTACATGAACATGTGTGTGCTCTTAGGTCCACTGTGAATCTGGATCCATCGTAGCATGAAATCTCATAATTCCAGTCATTTGACTTGACTGGAATACAATCTGCTGCACTATCCATGTTTTTTTCCAGAAGTTTCTTTATCTTAGGACATATTCTTTTCCCATCCCATTTCTTTGTAGCTCTATCTCTGTTCTGTTGCAGCTTTATCATCAGATACTCCCTTATCCACTCCAACATGTTAGGATTGGCTTCTCTCTTGCATCCAGAATACTGCTATTAAATGATTCACATAAATTATTCAACAAAATGTCACATTTTGGCCATGGATTGAAGTGTGATCTTGACCATTGTGCTGCAGGTTTTCTCATCAGCCATTCCTTGCATTTGACATTCATCTCCCCAATTTCAGTAATACATTTATCAAATTCATGGACTGTGGTTGCCCTGGCTGCAGCCCACAAAGCTCTTTTATAAGCTAACCCTTTCCAACCTGCAGTCTTCATATTCCCGTGAAGGTGTCTGACACAGAATCTGTTGTCAGCACCTGGGAATATGTTCTCAAAAGCAGGTAAGAGTCCTTTCTGTTTATCTGATATGAATGTGTAGATGTCATTCCTTAGAATATGCAAATCCTCTTTTAGTAACATCAAGAACCACTCCCATGATTGCTTTGTTTCACTACCCACAACTGCATATGCTATAGGGTATAAACAATTATTAGGGTCAATCCCAACTGCAGTTAGCAAAATTCCTCCATGTGGACCCTTTAAATGGCATCCATCAACTCCTATTATTGGCCTACACCCAGATAAAAAACCCTCTTTTAATGCCTTGAAACAGATGTAGAGTCTGTCAAACTTTTTATTCTCCTCTGTTCCATCACTTAGCCCCATTATTACTGTACTCCCAGGATTTTTCATTTTAAGTTCATGTGCATAATCCCACAGTATTGCATATTGTTCATCATAATCTCCCTCAATCTCTTTTATAGCTCTTCTCTTAGCCCTATATGCTTGAAATGGGGACACATTACACCTTATTTCTCTGATTGCCTCATTTTCTAAAACCTTTGACATTTTTCTTCGGATCAGCCCTAAAAGCATCAATGTACTTCTTGCTCAACCAACTAGAATTGACATTTTTCACATTATAAGTCCTAGCACATTGATGATTAGGATTGTATTCCCTAATTTGGAAAGAAGCTTCATTTTTTATTTTCAATGCATGGCAATGCCAATTACATCCCTGTTCCCCACACTTTGCATAAATTCTTCTTTGGTCATTACTGGTGATTTTCAGATTTCTGCTTGTTTTAATTGCATGTGAATGAACAGCTTCCCGGAACTCCTTTTTGTACTGAACACCATTCCAATTTCAAATGAAGGATTATAAATGTCATTAGGATTGAACACTGTCAAACTTAATTCTTTGTTCTCTTCATTTGACTCTATACCACTGTCAAAATCATCACCACTACATTCAATACCAGCTTCACTTGAATATTCACTTGTACTCTTCGCATTTTCAAGCATACTATTTTCATTAGGACCCCCCCATTCCACATCATTATCAATGTTTTTATCAAACAGAACATCATCATCTTCAGTATCTTCTTGCACATTGTAATCACTTTCAGAAAATTCAGATTCTTCATTGTTGTCATCACCACTATAATTCATTATTGCCTTACCCTTTTCTTTATCATGTTCAACCAAAGCCTTTCCCATGTCACCCTTATTAGGAGGTGGTTTGTACACACAAAGGTCAGAGTCTAAGTATAACGATACATCTCTCTCATGCCCATCAAACAATTGAAACAAATCAGTTTCATACATCACCAGTCTAAATTTCTTTAGAAAATCAATTCTGTAATATTTTTTCACCCCTAAGAATTCCTCAATTTGACTCATACACACAGAATCCAAATCAACAAAATCAAATATACTAACACTTCCCCCAAACAAATTGTGCTCTTGGATTGTGCACAAATGTACCACCATGAAATATTCTAAAGGTAGCAAATTGTTTGTGCTCACCTGAAGAATTAGAAATTTGAAAAAAAAATGATCAATTTCAGTTAATGTTTACTGTAGCATCAAAAAACTCAATAATTGGCAAATGTAAAACATCAAACACCAATGCAATCACACACATTGTAAGTGAAAAATGAAACCAATTCAATTAATCACACTTAACTGTAAGTCTGTAACCATGCAAAAGTGATCAAAGTTGGAGAAAAAAAAAACGGATAAATAAATCAAAATGAAAATCAATTCAAGAAAATAGTAGTTTAAGCAACCCTTTCAGATGAAGTAAAGTTTCTGTCAAGCAAAGAACCATTCTCACCCTTCAAACCAAACTCCATCAAGCATAAGAGAGTAAACAAGAGGGGCTAAACACACTGAAGTCAAAAACACATGTTTGTGTGAGTAACAGAAACAGGGGAATGGGGTTTATGTTGATATGATTCAACTGTGGCAATTTCCTAAAGATTCAATCTGTAGTAGCAAAATAAATCTCCCCAACTCAAATTGAAAATTTCTAATGGCAAATACAGATAGCACTTTCAGAATGCAAATCAAGATTTCTAAACCCACAAAAGAAAACACAGAACTAATCGCATAAGACAGCCTGCACAGCTGCAATTTCACAAACCATTCAAGAAACACAAAATGTTGTGAATAAGAACACACACAAAACACACATAGAACAAGTGGAGGGCTTCGTACATCACCAGTCTAAAAATAGGGGAAAAAGAGTACCGTAATCCATTTTCCCGTAGTAGTTGAGGTGTCTTGGCCGCAGCATCTTCCACCAATTTCAGGCCAAGACAAGCCGTAGAACAGTCCCTTAGCACTTGCGAGCTATGTTTTTGCACGAGGGAGGCACAAATTTTCAGTATTTTTGGAGGATTTTGGTGAGATTAGGGTTAGGGTTCTTCGAAGACGTCGATTTGGGGAAGAGAGGGGTAAAATCGTGTGGGTCTGTAATTTTTTTTTACTGAAATTAAGTTTTCCCTCGTGCAATTCAAGTGAATGGCAAAGATAACGGCCACGTGCAACGCACGTGGCTACACCGTTTAAAAATTAACGGGAGTACTGGATTTGTCAATGGAGTCGTTACTACAATACCAAAATTGGGCATTTTTAAAAGCATGGTATGAAAGTTGCAATGTACCATAAAGTTTGGTACCAAAAGTGCAATTTTCTCGCATTATAAATATTAGGCATCTTGCCCGATGGAAAGGCTATGTTTAGTACCGGACCAATGATTTGAAAACTGACTACCTACAAAATGAAACACGAATCTCAAATAGTCATATTTTCACTTTTAAAAACCTTTAAGAAATGTCACGTCAACAAATTCTGACCACATCTAGAGACTTTGGTAGCTGGAATCCGCAAATTGTGTATAAATAAAACTTTTATTCATTAAATTGCCACCTCCAAAATTAGGTGTCCTGAATTGTCAACTCCACCCACAACCTGCTGGATTGAAATGCAATTTAGTTAATTCTAAAATATGAAAAATTATTTATTATATGCATGCAAGATGGTGTGCGACGACAATTAGTTGTAATATAAATTTTCTTCTTATGATACCCATGTTCACTACATAAAAAAAAAAAAAAAAAAAAAGAGCTTTTATTATGATATTTCAGACAAATTTCATAAGAATTTGTCACAATTAAAGGTTTGATATGGACATTGAAACTGCATATGGAAGTCGTAGGAGCAAAATTCCGTCGCAAACGCCATAATTTCTACAAACAATAGAATTTGTATGTTGCGACCGTTTTTTTTGTTTGCAATGACATTGAAGTTTCGGGGTCGATTTTGGAATGGAAATCTGTCGCAAAATGAGAAAGTTTGTGCAAGTCATTCTGATAGAGTTTGATTTTAGACGTCCGGCGGTCGCAAAATCATGCAAATGATTATCATTTATGTTGCAACGAGATAGTATTGGAAGAGGGTTAATTACAATTTACCCCGGTGATATGTGGAATGAGCAAATACTCTGTGAAAAGAGAATTACTAAATTATCTCTATGTGTTTCAAAAAATGAAGCAAATTACCCCGTTCAATGATTTAAATAAGGAGTAATTTGCTTAATTTTCCAAAATACGGAGGGTAATGTGCTATTTTATTTTTTATAGAAGTTTTTTTTTTCTCATTCTCATATCACACGGGGAAATTTGCATTTTTCCCTATTGGAAGATATCACCCTACGATAATATTATTGATCAATATATCGTGATAGTATTAGTAATAATTTTGATAACATCGTATTATTACAAATATTACATCCGTTAATGAAAATTACCCTTCCTTTTCGAAAAATTCTTCGTAATATGGTTTTCTTAATATACTATTGCACGAATAACTAATATTTCTTACTATTGCTAATAAACTATTTACAAATTCAAGTTTGAGGATAGTGTTTTATCAAATTTTGATTCTAAAACTTTTTAATATGTACTCATGAGTAGTAATTTGTGATGACTGTATTTGATTCCATACTTACTGAATTCTTAGAGCTTTCCGGCGTTTCTATAACGAATTTAAATCTGCGTTTGATGTGGAATAACGTCTGTCGATATTATCGTCGATACTTCCACGAACTGAATTTCAGACCAATGATACCATGGTCTCAATTGTTCACTAAAAGTTGGACATGCCTAACATATGCGAGAACTTATTTATTCATAACATACATATTACGTACGGTAAATACAAGGATGTTGCTATATGTGTGCGACGTTCTCACCACAGGGCTCTAATGGCCTCTAACGCACTCGGCAGGCGACCTCTGTCTCCCAGGACATAGAGGTATGCCCCTTCTGCAGTTGAGACAGTTATGCGCAAGGCTGCCTCTAATGCTGCTGTGGATGAACCCTGGCGGCACGTTTCCCTGCAGCATGTTGTAGTCCAGAAACAGGCTCCTCCAGAAGCCTTTGCTGACTCTTTCCCCATACTCCACTGGGATTTTACCATGGAAGAGATTATGTCCCAGATTCACATAATTCAGGTTCTGATATGTGATCAAATTTATAGGCAAGCGGCCCGTTATCTGGTTATTTTGTGCCTCAATCGCATGCAGCTGGCTAGGCCTGTTTGACATTCTCATCACGTTTATTCTTGTGAACCGATTTGCTGAAATGTTAACGTTTCTTATCTCAGGCAATGCTAAAATGGCTTGGTTTATTGGCCCTGAGAACCTGTTATGGCTCAAGTCCAATAACCTGAGATCTCGGAGCCCTTTTAGAGATGAAATGTGGCCAGACATCAAGTTACCGCCTAGCAACAACGTTATTAAATTGTTGGGGAGTTCTGGGAGATAACCAAGAGCTGGTTGCTGCTCAAGTCCAATGTGTTGAGCTGCCACAGGCCTATCAGGTCAGGGATTCTCCCTGAAAACTTATTATTTGAGAGTCTTAAATGAATCAAGCTCCGTATGTTGGATAAGCCTGCAGGGATTGAGCCAGATAGTCTGTTGTGCGACAGGTCAATAACTTCAAGCCTCTTCAGCCCTCTGAAGCCGTGAGGGATGCCCCCAGATAAGAGATTCTCTGAAAGCAAAAGCCTGGTGATCTTTGTCATCCTGATGATGGAATCAGGGATCTGCCCATGGAACTTGTTCCTTCTCAGGTTCAGCAAAGTGAGTTCTGTCAAGTTTCCAAGGCCGGGAGGCAGAGATCCCTCCAGACCGTCTTCTTCCAGGTTGATTGCTGTGATGCGGCTACTGGAATTATTGTCAGGAATACTGCAAAGAATTCCAAGGAAATGTGTCCCGGGGGCGTCACATGGATCGATGCTGAAACTCCAGGAGTGGAGGAAAGAAGAAGACGGGATTGTGCGGGAATTGATTGACTGCCTGATGGAACGGAGAACTTCGATATCTGATTGCAGGGTTTTCGAATCAGCAAGTATTGGATTCTGGGTCAGGGAAAGAAACACAGAAGTCATCAATGAGCACAGAAAGAATGTTAACTGCATGGCTATGGCCATTCTGTGCAAGGAGAACAATACAAATGGTTAAAGTAAATTGTTTTTAAGCTCCTTATATGGCATACAGAATGCCAAGGACAACAGTAAGAAAGCTTAAATCACTGTAATGGTGCAGACAGTTTAAATCTTGGAGTAGGTTGGAAACATGATATGTTGTGCGTCTCTAAGCATGTT
Organism: Sesamum angolense; assembly: GCA_034509725.1. NCBI lineage: Eukaryota > Viridiplantae > Streptophyta > Magnoliopsida > Lamiales > Pedaliaceae > Sesamum > Sesamum angolense. The sequence continues at coordinate 5,389,719 of JACGWL010000014.1, read as the reverse complement.
AATTCATTGGTTGCTGACGGATTCTCGAAATGATTCTCTTCATATACCTTACGAGCTCTCCAGCCCTCAACTTACAGACCTTGAAACTCTCATTTCATTCCTAGATCCGTGCAGCAAGAATAGCATGTTCAATCAGTTTTTGGTTAATGAAATACGGCCTGTAATTTTGGCGTATTCCTGAGTATCCCGGTCCTGCTGAACGAAACAAAGCTTCGTAGACTTAACTTGTAGGAAACCATGATTTGAATCAGATGGTTGATCAGTTGGATTAAGTTTTACTACCATTTATAGTAGTTATTGATAACACTATGGACTGATGAAACGCTTACTGTCGCACCATGGAGAACTTGACGAGGCCCTTTACAGTGCAAGATGATCAGGGCTTGTTCAGAGAGCGCAAACCAGCCATCAGTTAATTCGAAATCAAAGAATATCATGGCCGCAAAAGGAGGGGGGGAAGTTTAACTCTGTTAGAATATTCAGGATTTATATGCTGATAACAAATGAAATGTAAAATTTCAACAACAGCACGGAATTCATTTCTCCTGCACAGGTTTAACGATAAAGATATATATGACTCGAGCACAAGCAATGTTACATAACACGGCATCCAGTTGGAAAGGATGTAGACATTCTCATCAACATAGTAAATATGTTCACAAGCCATTTGATTGTACTAATCTACTTCCATATGGTAAGGTTTTAATCACATGCCACTGATCATCAAGATTCAGCCAAGATCAGGAACTGTGAAATACTCTTCATCATTATCTGGAACATCAATCCTAGGCTCTTGTGAGCTGTGTAAGACTTGGTTGGTCTGTAAGAGGTTATGTTGCTGGACTGAGACAGCGGTAGCTGCGGTACTTCTGCTGCAGCTAAACTCTCCTGTGATATATGTTCGCCAAAGAGATTAGTATCTGTCAACCACTCAAGCTCACTAAGCTCGAGTTGCTCCTTCTGCATGGAGTGAAAAATATTATTTATTTGAATGCATATACAAAATAAAACTGCAGAAATTAAACATCATTCAATTTCCTGCATGGAAGTTTTTCTTATGGGATACAATGGAGCTAACGTGTATACCATCATAGCAATAGGGATGTTCACATTTCGGTAAACCAAGTGAACCGAACCGAAGATTCGGTTCAGTATTCATTTTTAATTTTATAAAAATCCACATTCAGTTTGGTTTCAGGTTTTTGTACTGATTATTATTTTTTTATATTTTTATATCTAATGTTTGTATATGTATTTTTATATTTAATTGCTTTGCGTCATTTTTATTAATATAATTATCAAAATTTAGAAATAAAGAGTATAATTATAACTTTTAGGATTTAATTTTTTTTTGGTTTTTTAACAAAAACCTTTGTTTGACCAAAATACCGGAAAAAGCTCAATAATTCTAAACCAAACCGACTAATTATGTTCTATATTTTTGTATAACATTTTGGCAAATTTAAATTTCAGTTAACAGAAATTTCGGTTTTACCGAATAAACACTATTACATATCGATTCAATTCTTGTCAAAACTTCCTTGTGGGAAATCAAAGAGTTACTCTAGTTTGAGTCTATAAGTGTGCCTTATAGTCTCTTTGGCTTGAGGATAAGGCATCTGGTAACCGTTTCCATATGCATGAACTATCGTGGTAGTTGAGAAAGGAGACTTGCATTCACAGTGCACAAACACGCAATCTCATGTGTGCTTGCACACAGAGACACACACACATGCACAGAGATCGTTATATGACATTCTCAAATTGCATGACCGATCAAATAGGGCAGATGCAAGAATGTTGGAGCATTCTCATGTGTGGAAACTTCATTTATAGAGAATTCAATTTCACCCTATATCTAAGCTAAGTCTGTCCAGATTATGATTTCTATTTCCACAGATATATTACAGAGTCTTAAGAACGAGAAGTGCCCCATCACAAGGTTCTGATATAGAATGTTGGGCCAAATAGAACATGCTTGATATAGTAATGGATCAATTGTCATTGATTAGATAACAAAATTTAATGATCAATGCTATGCAACTTGTTCTTTTCTTGCAAACATTCAAATAAAATACGGCTGAAATACCTTACTCTTGACACGATCAGACACTTTCATAAAATTAATCATTTTAATGAAGACATCTACATGTTAACTTTCTTACCTTGTCAGAGGATTCATAATCTGAGAATTGTAGCAACTCATCAGCGGCCCAAGATGGTGAGGTGATACCTGAAGCATGCTGAATGGGATCTTCCTGACCAGTCTGTTGTGAATTGGATGCAGGCCTTGGCTCCATCTGGCTTTTTGAACTTTCCTTGTTACAAGTGGAGGTCAAAGCTACTCGTATTCCGGTAGCTAAATATCTCTGGTGTTTTGCAGCAAAACTGCTGGCTGAATGAATTGGCTCGTCACAGTCCTTGCAAAAGAGCGCTCTGTCCTCAACGCAGAAGATGAAGGCTGCCTTGTCCTAGAAATTGAATCAGCAGGAAAAAAGAGTTATTTTTGCATCAATAATATTTATGTACTCATTGTGGCAAAGTTATTTCCTATGCCAATATCAGACTTCTTCTCATGTTCCAGGAGAGAAATAAGAAATAAACACAACTCTTTGAAGCAAGACATATGCCGCTAAGGATTAGTCCAAGTCAAACAATGGAAGCCCAAGATGGTGATGTCTCAACGTCAAAATCCCCTCATTCAGGTGTTCTAGTTTTTCATCATTGTGTACTATAACAGCTAATTTTCACGTCATGTGGGCGTTCTAAAGGGGTGCAGCATTCTCACTTAGACAGTGACGTGCTATGCAGTAGAGTGTTTAAAAAGTCATTCGTTCCTCATTTAGAGTTTCCGGAAATTCTAGTCCAATTTCTGTGTACCCAAAGAAAACTTTCAGCTATTATTTCATAGTATATCTCAACTTCGATTACCAAGAATGACGTCCGATGATAGCTTATGTTTTATTCACATAATATATGTAACAAAACCTCATTGTTAAAACTTATTACAATTAGAAATATTAATTATTTTACCATATGATTGTTGAATCGCAGCTCTATTATATGTTGCATCTCTTATTGCATTAACTACAAAAATGAAGGAAGAATCGAGTTGCATTAGCAAAAAATTATTACCTGAGAAACAACAGTATAGCAGTGAGAATCATCTCAAAATTTCAAGAATTGAAGCAACTAGGCTTCTTCTCAACAACAAAACTCCATTCTGTAGTTTCTGAATAACGATTGAGGCCTAGAATCAACGGTTGTCAAGAGAAGCTCTGCATAAAAGAGCAATTTCTCTTTATTTTCTTCTGATTTTTCGAAATAGTGATCGAGGCCTAGAATCAACGATTTTCTAAGATAAAGATGCCCAGAGAAGAGCAATTTCCTCTCACCATGACACACAAAATTGGTAGAATAATTACAACAACTAAAAGAAAGAAATATTAGTCTGATCCAAGATATCATCAGCAGCAGCTAATCGAACATCATATTTCTTTCTTCTTCACTCCCATATTACAAAAAGATCACTGTACATCCACACAAGCAAAACCTTGCAAAATTCTAACAATTCAAGAGTACAATCTCCTTCACCAATTATACACAACCCACATGAAGAAACGAAAGAAGAAAATACTGGGTGAAGAAAAGCAAACAAGAAGGATCACATACTCGGCATATATCACACCGTGGTAGTTTGTTGGAAAGGCATTCAAGAAGCAGCCTCTGATGTTTGCTCGCAAGCTTGTTCGCAGCGTGCACTTCCACATCGCATTTCTCGCACAATGCAGCCTCATCGGCGCAGCAAATAACCGATGCCTGGGCCTTCTCACACATATCACACTGTAACTTCATCTTCTTCACGTGAGAGAAGCAAAAAAAAAAAAAAAAACAAAGAATCAACAGCCCTCTTCACAATTTGATCTTCCAACCAAAAGATTAGCCGAAAAAGCCAGAATCAGATAAACGAGGCCGAGAATACCAGAAAATTAGGTGAAGGGTACCTGTCAAAAGAACTTCTTTCTCAATCCTAGAAATAATATCTGCTGGAGAACCTTTGATGGTGTTTGGAGTTGAAAGGGACAACCACGTGCGTCCAAGAACTGAATTTTCTTTAATAAAAAAATAGGCAGGAAAAAGTACTGGATAGTAAGAAGAAGCGGGAGAAAAAAGAAGAATCCGGGAAGGAAAGGAGAAGATACGGATCAGGATTTGTGCAACAAATTCTGGGACGAGGTTGAGGCAGCAATCAGCATAGCAGCAGCTGTGGGCAATATGTGGCTGTGGGAACGAGTAGCTTTACTTTACTAGTGGCCATCAATTGTTATTTGAATCAACTTAGTGTGGTGACTTTTGCATTATAATTTGAATTATATTAAATCAAAATAAAATATATTAATTGAATATTAAATTAATTTTAAATTTAGAGGGTCGAATAAGTTAATTATCGAAGGGTGTTTTTGAAATTGTAAAAAATTAATACAACAGTATCAAAACTGTCACTTTAAACTTATAACATCTTTTTTATAACAATATATATATATATATATATATATACATATATTAGAAAGTTTAATATATGATACATGTGCAAAATAAATATTAAAAAAAGTAAATACAACATAAGGTGGCATTATAGGGGCTCGTACATATTTACGCAAAATTGTAAAATTGGTCCCGTAAGTATAGGAGGTGACAAAATTAGTCCTACAACTATAGAACTTGTAATTTTAGTCCTATAAATTCATGCCAAAACTGTCCGAATACTCATCGGGCAAATTGACGCTTAGGGTTCTGGCGGCCACGTAGTCCCAACTTAAACACATTTGAAATAGAGGTGCAAGATTAGTCGAGTCGGCTCGCGAGTGGCTCGCATTTGAGCTGGAGTCAAGCCCTTGGCGAGCTCGAGCTCGAGCTACACTTTTTGTGTTTGTGAGCTCGCAAGCTCACACCTTTTCTTAAAATTTTTTTATAATATTATATAAATATATATTCAATATTATATCAAGTTTATATTCAAAATTCTCTATGTATTAGACTTATTAGTCAATATAGCTCTTATTTTAATTTTATATAATAATAAAATCCGGTGTTTTTATTTATATTGTTTAAAAACAAGCTTAAGGTACAACGTAGCAAGTTTTGATACTATTTCTGTAAATAACTATTTAAAATTCACCATAATTTAGTATTAGTTAATATCTCATATTTTAATTTTAGATGATATTATATGGTATTTTAGTTTATATTATCTAAAAATCAAGTTTAATCAATAATTTATTGCCTTTTGATAATTTTTTTAAATAAACATTTAATAAATGCGTATGAATTTTATCGTTATAATTTTAATATCCACTACAACAAAATATTTATTTTAAAATTAATCATATATTTGAATTGTTAGTCAATATATAATATTTTAATTTTTTATGATGTTAAAAATATCGTATTTTGGTTTATTTATCTAAAAACAAGCTTAAATTAGTCAACAATTTAGCACATTTTGATACATTTTATAATAAATATTTAATATAATGTGTATGAATTTTATCATTATAATTTCAATTCATTACAACAAAAATATTTATTCACTATATTAGAATTATTAGTCATTTGTGAGCTCGAGTCTATTTTTTTGAGCTCGAGCTCGGCTCATTTGCATCTCTAGACGGAAGTAAACTTTAGGACTACTAGATATAATTTTTTAAAAAATAAAGAGTTTATGTGTAATTATATCAAATATTAAATCTCAAAGGTAGGGGAGTGTAGTTATCCAGTTTCCTAATTGCTAATTTTGTCTTTAGTTGAAACATTCCCATATAAGATATTATTATTTATTTGTTTAAATACTAATGACTTGATGCTGATACTACCAACCGGACAGAAGCCAGAGGAGCTCGAATAGAGACTTCCCCGAAGTCTCAGTTTTCAGTTTACAGTTTCCGCTCACAAATTTCTTCCGGATCCCATAGCACCTCAGGAGCAACTTCGCTCTAACATTCTCCGCGAGCTTTTGAATTCATCGGGTGCGCAAAAATATTCAGTTGTATTTCTGTATGCTGTGTCCGCCTAGACTTTTTGTAGGGACCCTCGACCTGTTCGATGAATTGCTTCACTGTACGATTGTGATTGCTTTTCTTTAAACAGGGACACTCTCTTCAATTCTGATTTTCGGAATGTTTTATGCTTTTGTGCCGTAATGCTGCAAAGACTTTCAGTTTCGCAGGCTTTGTGAAACTCGGAGATTCTTGAGAAATGTATCTTTGCCACTATTGGCAGATTATCGACAACCAGCATATCATGTTGTTCCTCTTAGTTGGTTTAATCACTGCAGCAAAATAAAGGCATGGCCAGTTTTGATATTGCATCGAACTCTGCTAACCAACCCAAATTTTCGGTATGGTAGAAATTCGAGTTCAACTGTTGAATATTCAGTTCGATTGAGTTCATCACTTTGGGACCAGATTCTTAGACAATTTTGCAGTTTAGAAGCTTTTGAATCGGAGAAAACAACTGATACTCGTGGAGTGATAATGTGGATAAGGTCTACAAAATAGTTTTAGATTACTCAAATCCCGGTATAAAATGGAGGGTGCTCTTGATAAACTAGGCATGAACTGACAACTCCTTTGGTTGTAGAGGTATTGCACAGGCTTCGTTTTGAGGAGAAATTAGCATTCAGGTTCTTTAATTGGGCAGGACATCAAGACATTATAATCATGAGCCTGAATCATATAATAAGATGATTGACATTCTATCTAGTACAAAGTACAAGGTCAAGCAGTTTCGTATCATCTGTGATCTTCTTGATTACATGAAAAGGAGCAAGAAAAATTCTGTTCCCATAGAGGTGTTGTTGACCATTCTGAGACAGTATTCAGAGAAGCACTTGACGCATCTTCAAAAATTTGCAAAGAAGAAGAAGATAAGAGTAAAGACACAACCTGAGATAAACGCATTTAATTTAATGCTGGATGCTTTGTGCAAGTGTTGTCTTGTTGAGGAGGCTGAGGTGATGTTTAAGAGAGTGAAAAGCAAAATCAAGCCAAATTCTGATACATATAATATTCTGTTCTTTGGATGGTGCAGGGTCAGAAACCCGACTAGAGGTATGTGTGTGCTGGAAGATATGATCAAGATGGGTCATACACCTGAAAATTTCACTTATAACACTGCCATTGATACCTTCTGCAAAGCAGGGATGTTGACTGAGGCTGCTGAGCTTTTAGAGTTTATGAAAACCAAGGGCTCAACAATGTCTTCTCCCACTGCAAAAACTTATGCAATTATGATGGTAGCACTTGTCCAGAATGATAGAATGGATGAATGCTTTAAAATCTTAGCTGATATGATAGATAGCGGATGCCTTCCTGATGTGTCAACATACAAAGAACTAATTGAGGGCATGTGCTCGTGTGGAAAGATTGAAGCAGCTTATAAATTTTTGCAAGAGATGGGACGGACAGGCTATCCTCCTGATATTGTCACTTACAACTGTTTTCTCAAGGTTCTCTGTGACAATAAGGATAGTGATGAAGCACTTAAACTTTACAAGAAAATGATTGATGTCGATTGTATGCCCAGTGTGCAAACATACAATATTCTGATTTTAATGTTTTTTAGGATTGGTGATCCTGAAGGTGCCTTTGAGACTTGGAATGAGATGGATAGAAGGGGCTGTCCACGTGATACCGATACTTACTGCGTGATGATTGAAGGGCTTTTTGGATGCAGTAATACCAGAGATGCAATATATCTTCTGGAACAAGTAATAAACAGGGGGATGAAATTGCCATATAAGAAATTTGATACCTTTTTGTTGCAGCTCTCTGCAGTTGGTGATCTCCAAGCCATCCATAGATTATCCGAGCATATGAGGAAATTCTACAACCCTGCTATGGCACGTCGTTTTGCTTTAAACCAGAAGCGTAAAAGTATGAGCTTGAGAGGGAAGTGAGTAGAACGTAGTTGGGATGTTAAATGGCTTAACTGCTCATCACTCATTCTGTTGTGGAATATCTGTATACGAAATCTACATGCGTGCACAAACTTGCAATTTCCTACAAATGCTTAATCTTGATTCTTCAGCTGCATGCGGCGTTCAGCCCTCAAGATAACAAGGTGGGCTTAAGATATTCCTCTACTGCCTATTTTATGACCCTTAAGTAGCGGAAAGTTGGGGCTCTAGAAGGAAACTAGATCATTTCGTATTGCTGCATATGCTCAAGTCATCATCTCAGCAATCAAAGAATGGTAAAGAAAACCTTTGGAATTGGTACTGATGTGAAAGTCAGGAATATTAACTTAGTAGATCAAACAAATCGGCCAGTTAATTGCTGAATCTTTGAGGTCAGGTTCACAATATGTATCAGTTTCTTGCCAGTTAAATTTCGAATGTCTGACGAATACCATTATGTACGTTGCATTCTGCCTATCCACTTCTGTAACGATGCGACACCACACAAAGTTCAAATGAATTGTCTTGTGAGTTTATTTAGCAAAACACTTTGGTAGCCACAAACTGCCCTGCAAACATGAGGCATTCTCATTTGATCTCCCAGCATTTGCTTTCATCAGTAAACTGTTGCATGTGTATTCGTTCTGTATATTGCCAAAGTGGCTGAACTATAGAACTATATAAGAATGCAGAGTATGAGACATAGCTTTTTGTTGGTTCTTGGAGTCCATACAAAGCGTGAATGGGGACAAGAATTTCGATTCATGTTTGGAATGAACTGGGAATTGCATTTGCGTTCTAATCGTTTGTGTCCGTATCACTTTGTCCGAGTTTAATCCTATTTATTTCTCTGTGATATTGTAAATGAGCAAATTATCCTTTTATGAAAAATAATAACAATTTACGCTCTTGTATTTTCTAAAATGAAGCAATTTACCTCTCTGTCTAAGGAGATAAATTGTTTCATTTGAAAAACATAAGAGGAGTAAATTTTTGCATCCTTAAAAACATAGGGAGATAAATTGTATTTTTTTTTTTTTTTCATATAAGAGTAATTTGTTCATTTGCAATATTATAAGGGGGTTGTTTGCATTTTTTCCCCCACTTTCTCCTATGCGTTCTATCAGTATCTCGTCCTTCTTTTGTATTCTATTTATGCTCATTAATTGTTCCTGATAAAATGGCGGAAAATCAGCAACCACCATAGAATTCTTTTATACTAATTTTAATAGAATTTAGCTACAAATGATGTATGGTTAATGAGGAATTTTATGATTAAGAAATAGTGATTCATATCTGCAACACCAGTAATACTTATGGTAGTCTACAACATCAGTAATACTAATGCAACACCAGCAATAATTAAGAAAATCATAAATTAGAATTTTTTGTAATTGTATGTTAAGACTCTTAACTATGTTAATTTTTTTTTTTAATCTTTTAAATAATGAGATCATCTTTGTCTCTTGTTTTTCCATCAAGATTGAAGCTTTCTTGCTGATTCCCATTGTTCGACTGTAAACTGCTACTGGGGTTTGAACCAGAGCACGCAAATTAAATTTACTTGGGCTGTTTTTATGTGCTTTTGGGATAATGTTTAATGATTCTAGTGGATGTTTACCCAATGTATTTCAGTAATGCTGATGGGTACTCTGTTATGAATTCTTTTGTTTGAAATATGAACTTTTTGAAAAATATTAAAGGATAAATTATATTTTGCCATCAAAATTATATTTATTTTATACTGCATTTTTTTAGGTCAACATACCATCTCAATTTTACAAAATTTACACTTATTCATATACAAGTGTTTTTCGATCGATTTTTTCTGCCGGTAAAAACATCACATGCATTGCACATGTAATATTTAATCCATACATTGAATATCACATAAACAATGCATATGATATTTTTCTGGTAGAAAAATTCGAACTGAAAATCATCATATATGGCAAAGTACAAATTTTGTAAAATTGAAATGATAAGTTAAAAAAAATACACACACGCACAATTTAAATGGCAAGATGTTTACCCAATACTAAATAATGACGTTTATATTATTTTAACTACATGACAATAATCAATATCGCTTGTCAAGTATTAGAGAAATCAGATTGGACGATAATGCGATAAACTTATTTCACAATGTTGTCATAAATTATTTTAAAATAAATAAATTGTAAAAGAAACTATGTCATTTATTAGTTAGTTGAAGAATAAGAGGATATCACTAAAATTTTCAATCATCGTGCTATAAATCTACCTTCATGCCAATCCTGCAACCACCACTCTGGCATTTTACACACCATAGCAAACCCTTGTCCAAAATTCATCTTGAGTGTATGCAACAAAAACATGTGAAAATTGCTATTGCTTTCGCATTTGTCATTACTGTTTGTATAAAAAATATAGAACCATGAATGTTATTGGTATGTAAAACTATTGATATCCCTTATTGAGTGATTTTATAATTTTTCTTGGCATTGCTATCACTAAAATATAAAATGAATTGAGGGATCAAAGCTAGGGATTGGAGACCCATACTTGAACTCATGCTAGTTCTACCCATCAGTCCCTATCCAAAACACAACCGAAGATGAACCCAAGACCTAATAAATTAGTAGATAGACAAATTATGAACATAGTAAAATATGTTTAAAAATGGACACACAGTTAATCCAAATACTTAATGCATGACCAATTCCAGATACACAACAACTTCATTGAGATGATGTTGAACACAAGGATTGGATCTCTGGCGTAGAATACAAGACCTGGTTGACCTGCAATGCAAAAAAATATGAATCTCCTATGGTAATTCAGAAAATGCTTCAGTCCACAAGCATTGTGATGAGGGGAAGTTTTATGTTACCCACTTGGTCCTGGAGCTACTTATGTATGTTGTCGTAAGCGAAGGGTCCACAACCAATCAGTATGATGAGATGCAACAGGGAAGAAATTATTGTAGTGTACTAGACAGAAAACTAAGACGCAGATAAAGGGCAGGATATTAGGATGAAATTGAAAAAAGGGCTATTGAATGAAAAGAAGGAACTAAAAGATACTGAATGTGGGGAAGTTATTAAGTGTGATCAGCGAACTGAAATGCTTCGTGGACTTTCAATAAGGATACAAGAAATCAGGAAAGTTTCATCTGAAGCTTGCAACGGTATAACATATGCATCACCAAAAGGTGAAGGTTAAAACTGGATGTATACGTGTGCGAAACAAGCCATATGTACCCAAAAAAGCAACCTCCTTTGTAAAAGAAGCCACTTAAAAAAAAAACACCAGATCCCCTTCTTTAAGCAAAAGCCAAAAGAGACTACCTTTTTGGTGTATGAAATGAGAGACTACCTTTTTCAGCTTCTTTATGTTCATGGTCATTCACTTTAGAAGATTCCTTCCCTCTCCATATTGCTAGTACTTCATCAGTTCTGAATCTTTGGGTAAAACTAGATTCCTCTAGTGGTGTTGTTGTGCCATGGGCATATGCAAGGAGCCCTGTATAAGCAATCATTGCTCCATTATCAATGCAGTATCTGTCATCAGTTGCAATAACTTCCCTCCCCTCTCAGAACACATAATGCGCATCATCTCCTGTAAGCGCTCGTTGCATCCCACACCGCCAACAATTAGAACATCCTTCTTGTCACAATGTGCCATAGCTCTCTCCGTAATCTCAACAAGCATTGCAAACAAAGTTTCCTGGAAAATTCACAATATATACAGTCTGCTTTTTGACATAACAAGACAGCCAAGCCAGATGATCCATTTGCTTGAGATTATCAAACACTTACCTGCAGGGAATAACATAAATCTGCAGGGGTGCATTCGTTATTTTTAAGCTTCTCTTCCGCGGTTGCTTCAATATAGCTCAATATCCCACTAAAAGAAACATCCATTCCTTTCACCACGTACGGAAGGTCTATAAACTTTTCTCCTTTCTTTGCAAGCTGTCAGGAAGTCAAAGGAATCAGGTCTGACTCACAAGGAATTACTTTTTCTCATATGCAATTATAATTGGAATAGGAAAACAGATGAATAAGCTAGAATCTAGTATATCCAAAAGGATACTCATTTAACTGAAATCATATGTTAGTATGAAATACAGTCACGTCAATCCCAAAGCAACTTGATTCACTCGTCAATAAAAGCTTCAACCTTTTATCTAAAAGAAACAAGGTGGTTGAACCAAGCACAGCAGAATGGAAACAAATACAGCATAGATACCAAGCAAAAGTAGGAGCGCAGATTTTAATTTTAAAGTTTCAGTAACTAATAGGTATGTTCTGGTCGCTCAAAAAGCCAAATGAACAATCACCACATTACACAATTGCTCGATGAACCAACTTTTTAATTGCCATTACAAAAAATACCTGCTCAATGTTGTATCCCGGACTGGATCATTAGACAGAGTGAGAACTCGTGCAAATCTGTCCAAGCAATTTCCAACAGCAATATCTATTGTCTCCCCAAAAATACGGTAGCGGCCCTCACTGTACGCGATTACCTGAGTATTTCCCCCACTGACATACAACACAACAGGATCATCAGCCCCGGTCACTATTCTCCCCATTTCAATATGCGCTACGCAGTGATTAACTGCAACAATTGGCTTCTTCCAAATTTGGGATAGAACACGTATCACTACAGCTGATACCTGCAAGGAAACACCTCCGCATAACCTTCATTCATCGTCATGTCGTATACCAAAAAAAATCTCATTTCCTCAACGTATTGTGGACATTGTGAACAATGAATGCATTAACACATCAATGATTTACAAGTTTGTACAACACAAGTCACACCTCAAATACGGAAAAATTCTAGTAAGAGCTACTAATTATAGTATACAGATATTTTCATGCTGTGTCCAATTGTCGATGTAATTGTAAAAATCCTAAGGCACGATAAATGATTCACCAGTCTAATTTAAATAAAAAGATTCTGACACTTAAGGAATTTCCAAATATTACAAAGCATTATGGGCAAACATTGAGCTGCACTTATAACAGATCATCCCATATCTTTTGTATATTCAGCAATGATATCTAAATGGTTTGGCCATAATTATTTTCATGGTTTTCTCAAATTTTCAGGTTTATACTGATTCCCAGTGCACAGAGAAAAAAAGAAATTACTAAGCACAACCTTCAGAGTTCAGTTCAAAAGTTCATGGGTATTCTATTAATGTAATAGATGTTATACTTCCATGAAGTAAAGACAAAAACAAAGAATTCAAAGCAAGTAGGAAATTTACTTGTTCAGAGTGTAGCACCACCACTGGATAGGAAACAGAAAAAATTAAAGTTGTACCAATTATTTTGCATCTTGGTTTTTGGAAAACACATAAATTATTAATTGAAAAGTATCCGCATAGGGATTGATATCCTACTTAAGTGACAAAAAAGCTTGCTGCCATGCAATTTCATTTGAGCATTGCAGAAACATCCAAGCAAAACCACATAGCTAGCAAGCTATATGAATTCCAAGCAACTACTAGTAGTTCTTAAATACAAATACTAATGCACTGTGGAGCACAAACCACAGCCCCAAAATGTATCTGGTCATTCATGTAACTATCCCCATCACCATCCTCCAAGCTAACTTAGTTCTTTACATGCAACTGAACATCAGCAGCGTTACAGTACTAATGGTAACTGAGACAACCAATTCAAGTTTTATATTCCACCTAAACTATATAACCCCAACAGTATAACGTACAAACCCAAAAGTTTGCTGCTTAAAAAAAATAAAAAAAAAAAAAAAAAAAAAAAAAGAAAATAAAAGAGAGAGACACACACACGCAAACACAAAATAAATAGCTAATTAAGCAAATAAAATCTAATCAAACATCAGTACTTTTTGCAAATAACAGAATTGGTACCTGGAGTGGGGCACCCATGCCAGGTCCCTTGGTGTAACAGAGGCAGTCAACGTCTTGGGGCGTAATCTTCGCCTCTTCCAGCGCCAACTTGACGAGCGGCAGCACATACTGGAGGTGGTGCTGAGCGGTTTCTCTGGGGAGAAAGCCTTGCCCCGGCGGAGTGATATAAGTGTGGCGTGGGTTAGAGAGAATGCTGCCGTCCAGTGTTACCACGCCAACGCCAATTTTGTTGGCAGAGCCCTCAAAACCTAAGGCTATCAGCCTCTTCTTCTCCGCCATAACCGCTTCTGTTAGAGAGCGAGAGTGTGTGTGCGGGGTTCTAGGGTTTTTGGAGAAATACACGGCACAACTCCGTATGCTCTACGTACCAGTATTATCAACACAATGCAATTCGGATCATTAATTGGTGGGTAAATTACGTCTTGCCCTTCAAATTATGCCCGTAAATTTTTTTTTTAAATTTATTATCTTAATTTTAAAAAATTTACATTTTTATTCATGTATGATTTTTTTTATTTATTGAAAAAATATCACATATTTCATATGCATCGAAAATATCACATCCACATGAGCTTTAAAATAAATTATATTTTACCGTCCGAACTGCATTTGTTTTTGTACTTAACTTTTTTTTATGATAATTTATCATCTCAACTTTGTAAAATTTACACTTTTACATGTGTGACCTTTTTTTGTTAATTTTTTCGTCGAAAAAATATCACGCGTTGTGCATATATGAAGTATCACGTCGCATAACTTTTAAATATTAAATATGCATTGCATGTGATGTTTTTTTAACAAAAAACTTAATTAAAAATAATGATAAATAACAAAGTACAATCAATCATTTAATTCTAAGTATGTTAGATATTTTATTATTATATTTATTTAATATATATGCATTTATATTAATTCTATTTAATAAGTACTAATAATTATGAACCTTTTATATGTCTCTAAGGGGTGATTGGAATATAGAAATTGATTTTTTTTTTTTTCTCAACCTCCATCTCTTTATCTCTTTCTTAATTTCTATGTTTCTTTCTTTTCCCCACTCTTTTCTCCATAACTTCTCACAATTTCTGTTTTTTATTATATTTTGTTTATTTAAATAAAAAAATAATATTTTAAAAAATTAAAAATTATATTATTAAAATTTTAAATTAATTGCACACATAATTGAGTGTGCCACGCACACTAATATCAATTATAAATGTTGGAATGAATTTGAGAATTTCAATTCCAAAACCAATTCCAAATCATTCTTATATATCAACCATTCTTTTAGGTGCCATTTACACTGTTGGATTGGACTAATTAACTAGCCAATATCATTGTTTACTTTAATGAATGGGTCCGGACTCAATCATCATTTGGTTGAATAATGAACCCACAAGGTAGGTGAATTTATTTATTCGTCGGTTTAAAACCACTTTGTCCAGAGTTTGGGAAAATAGTATCTTTCATCCTATAAGTTAGATCTATCTTCCTTTTGATCACATTCGTTATGCGATTAACATTTTTAGTCTCGTAATTTATTAATATTGGCACTTTTGGTTCTTATTCATTTTTTTCGTCTACAATTTAATGGCGTAAGCCACGTGCCCAACATGTGGACATTAAGTATTTTAAGTTGGAGGAAAAATTAACAGGTTTTTCAGCATAGACCATTTTTAAGGGAAAATAAAACTACAAATGAGTGGAGAAAATAAATCATGAAAAGAAATTAAGACAAAGAAAGAGAGAGAGTTATCTCTTTTTTCAATTTCTTTTTACATTTCTTCAAATGTATTTTTTTAGTTTTTTAAAAAAAAATAGTAGGATAAAATAATAATATCCAACTCACCGTCTAGGGGCTTTATAATTATTTTCGTTTGAGGGTGTATTTGAAAATTTCAAATGAGGACATTCATAATTATGTCAAATCTAATGGGATGTCACTGTCCTTATAATTATATTAAGGATAATTACATTCTTCTCCCTTGAGATTTGGTGTAATTATACATAAACCCTTATGATTTGAAAAATTACATCTACCACCACTAAAATTTACTTCCATATAACAAATAAGTTCATCCGTTAGTTAAAATCCATTGAATTTGTTGATATTAAAAAAATAATGAAGGAAAAATATTTACCCTCGATTAACTGATTACTAACTCATTGCAGGTTAAATAATTTTTTCGGTCTAAACCACCTCATATACATTAACGCGAGACAATGTATGAGAGTAATTTAGTCATATAAAGATTTATTTGACCTGCAATAAGTCAATAAGGAATTAATATAGATTTTTTTCTAAACTTTTTCTTAATACAAGCAAATTCGATGAATTTTGACTAACGGGTCGACTTATTTGTTAGACAAAAACCAACATCATACATGCTAAATGTAATTTTCCAAATAAAAAAAAAATCTACATATAATTATACCAAAACTAAGGAGAGAGAAGCATAATTATCCCTTATATTAAACTTCAAGGGGGCTGAATGTAATTTGCTGTAGGTAGAAAATATTTTTCCTTTTCGAGTAGAATTCTAATATGAACCTTCTAGCAGTAAAAACTGCAGGACAGGCCATGAAACTCCCTGCTCAGTTTTCATTCTTTCTCTTGGACTTTCTCTTCGTCTTCAATGGTGAGATCTTCTCATTACCCAGAAACAAGAAACCAAGAAAAGACAAAACGAAGAAGAATTTGGAAAACGAACCCCCTCCTGGCCCTGGTTCCTGCTTGGTCTTAATTTTCTACTTCCATTTTCCATCCAAATTGGCAATCTTAATAATGGATTGCCAAGAAACGATGACTGAAGAAATGTTGCTAGCTGACCAGTATGTGGTATTCTACCAGATATGTATGGATTGTAGGAGATGTTAAATTTAGATAGCTCAGTTAAGCTTGACAGGCTTCCAGGGAATTCCCCGGAGAAATTGTTATAGGACAGGTCCAGAAGTTGCAAGCGTCTCAGCGTCCCGATTTCTTCAGGTATCTCACCAGAAAACACGTTCTTCGATACGTCTAGCGCTGACAGCGGCAACGAACCAATCTGTGGAGGAAGCTGACCGTGAAAGCCATTGTCATCAAGATATAGCATGCCCAAGTTCTGCATCTTGCTGATTTCAGGTGGGAGTCCACCTGACAATTTGTTGCCTCTTAGTTGAAGGTAACCGGCGCCGCGTTTCACCTGAGGAGTGCACAGGGAGAATGGAAGGCATCTGTTTAGCAAGAAATCCCACTTGATTTCACACTTTCGACCTGCAAAACGCATAAATGAGGACAATGGGGAGCCTGTTGTAGGGATCCATCTTCTCAGGTTTGTGCATTGGCTGAATCCAGAGGCTGTCTGACCGACCTGATTCAGTAGGATTAATTGTGCCGTTGCGTTGCTGCCAATGTTGAAGAATTCAGGTGGAATGGCCCCGGAGAGTTGGTTGTTTGCAAGATTTAACCATAACAGGCTGCTGCAGTTGCCTAATTCTGCAGGGATTTCACCTGTTAGAGAATTGTTTGCAAGCATTAACCACGAAATCAAGCGTAACGTTCTGAAACTTGATGGGATTGATCCACTAAGATTATTGAAAGAGAGATCAAGAGCTTGGAGTCTTGACAGGTTTCCATATCCATGAGGTATGCTTCCAGTAAACTGATTGTCAGCCAGAACCAACATCTTCAAGTTTGACATTTGAGAAATTTCTACTGGTAATGGACCGAAGAAATCGTTGTCGCTTAAGTCCAATTCAGATATATTCTGTAACTCAAAAATTCCAGATGAAAGTAAGCCTCCAGTGTATGAATTTCCACTCAGAACAAGAGACGAGACTTGATGGAGTTGGCCGAAAATTTCTTGAACGTCTCCTCCAAAACCGTTCCTGCTTAGATCCAACAAGGACAAGTTGCTCATCTGCACCAGAGACTCCGGAACATCCCTAGAGAAACTATTCTCACCTAGCAAAAGCGATTGGAGGCTCAAAAGGGATCCAACTGCAGGAGGGATTTCGCCAGAGAACTTGTTTCCATACAGGTTCAAACTCACCAAATCCTTGCAGTTGGAAATTTCTTTCGGTATCCGTCCAATGAAGAAATTGTCTGATAAGTCTAAACATCGTAAGCTGCAGTTTTCACTGAAAAACCAACTAGGAATTTCACCACCTAGATTGTTCATAGGTACCGAAAACTCAAGCAACCGGTCAAGCTGAACCGACAAATTCCCACTAAAGTTGTTTCCTCCCAGATCAAGAGAGTGCAAGTTTCGGCACAAGTTGACCAAATCATCAACCGGACCACTTAAATTATTCGAAGACAGCTTCAAGACCACCAAATTTCTGCATGATCTTGCAGGAAGCATTAGCTGAAGATTGCCCTGGATTCTATTATTGGACAGATCAAGAAGTTCCAGGTTGTTGAGTCCAGTAAGATTGAACTCACCTTCAATGATGTTCTTTGATAGGTCGAGGGCTCTCAGGTTTCTGCATTTGCTTAAGTCATCTGGGATCGTCCCATATATTCCATTTGCTGTAAGGTTGAGGTGCTCCAGCTCAGGCAGTCCAGAGAAATTGCGAAACAACGGCCCCGGAATGTTTTTGTTGGAGAGATCTACTGCAGTAACATGGTTGCCTCTCGTGTTGCATGAAATTCCAGTCCAGTTGCATGGAAATTCGTCGTTTGAGTTCCACCGGGTGAATGTATTTTCATTCACCACAGGATTCCACAATCGTATATGAGCCTTAAGCTTGAGCAGTACTTGTTTATCACTCTCTATGTCTCCACTCACAGTTTTGCCTACAAATTCAAGGCAAGAAAACATGAAAAACACTACTGTCTAATTCAACCGTATTCATGTCGGAAAATCTTCTTTAAGCTGCTACTTAACTAGAAATCATACTAGTTTCTGATTACGAACTCGGACAATCAGAAAGTTCTTTTGAAGACCGGTATCAGTAAAGAGTATTGAAGACAAAACACAACAGATTGAAGTGATGAATACCAGTTATCAGCCATGAGAACATGAAAACTGCAGCCAAGAAATGATGATCTGTTGCTGTCAGGGACATGGTTATGCAATCAAATACTGCTTCTGTTCTTGCTGTTCTCTTGCTTTCTGTTAAGTAGATGAGTTTTTCTAGCTAACAAAACTTGGATGTAATCAAGATTTTAAGCTAAGTTTGAATCTTGAATTGTCAAATAATAATTAGAAAGACTTCTGTGTTGATTTTGAAGACAAAAGGCCAATCAAGATTGTAAAAAGTATATGAAAAAACAATGCAGCTAGAAGAGCAAAATTGCTGGAGGATGTGAAAATTTCTAGCTCAAATCTGGCTCAGCCGAATCTGAACCAATCAAATTGTGGGAATTTGGTGTGCACTTTAGGGGATATGACCAATCATATAGCAAGTATGATACACTTACTTTTTTATTGATTTAATTCAATCAGACCTGATTCGAACAAGAATTTTTCGTAAGACGAAGATCCAATGATCAATATCTCTTTCAACTTCCTACCTTGACTTTTTTGGTTTGCTACAGAAATAACAATTGATGTTGAATGTGGACTGCAGACTTCTTGTTTGACAAGTTAATGGAAAAGATGGCTGAATATGACTTTTCCTACACTCCTTCTGTCTTTACAAGAGAATGCTATAATTTTTTATAAGTTATAAAAAAAATGAGTTTTATTTATTTATTATTATCATTCTACATATAAAAAAGAAAGCAAAATAATTTCATATAAACTTTAAATTTACTTAAAGGCTTTCTCTTCAAGGGAAATAAATTTGAATGGCCACAAATTAACTTTTAAAATATTGGACAAGTACCATCAGATTGGGAAGCTCATGGGGAAGTTGCACCTCGCGTTCTTTCTTATTTGAAGGGTGGTCATTCTAGTCAAAGTATTCGCCTATGACATGACGGTGCATTGCATCTTAATGTGTATTGTGATTTGGATTGGGCGAGTTGCTGGCTATTTTACTTTTCTTTGAAACTTTTTGCTCTCTTAGGAAATGAAAAAAAGTGACATGTGATGTCCCGCTCTTCTGCTGAGGTTGAATATCGCTCCATCTACTGTTGCTAGCTGTGAACTGACGTGGCTTAAGTCTTTATTGAGTCCACTTGGAGTTTCAAAGATTGTTTTGTGATGGTCAAGCTACTTTGCAAATACGCCTTTAAAATTAAAAATAGGCCTGTAAAATTACAAATACCTCTTTATAACAGCACGTTATAAGAGAATTTATACTTTTTAAATAATAAAAAAATATTTGTTATTAAAGTAAACTTTTAAAAATCTTTTATAATTCAGTAGAGTTCAGTTTTTTAGGTATAGTAACCCCTCATAATACTACATGAAGAACAGCCCATTCCTGCCAAGCCCATAGCCTTCAACTAAGGTTTATTCATTTATTTTCTTTTTCCTTTGATCTACAATTGACACTTTGACGTAGAACTGTAAGGCAAAATACTTATTATATACTTAAACTTTTGGCTGTCGACATACTCATTATCTTAGAATAATTGCATTAAGATGAACTATAACGTCGAGTGTTATAAATTTAATTTGAATCCTATAGGCCACATCCTCTGTACACTACAATAAATATGATATTTAACTATGATTAATAATAAAATAGTCGTAGTAAATAATTATTAACCACGGCCGTGCAACGGTTATTGACCGTGATATCTGCGGGGTAGCTAAAATATTTGTCATGGCTAAAAACCATAACAAATACTTTTATCATAATTCTTAACCATGACAAATAACTTTTTTGTTGTAAAAAACATATTTTTCTCATCGATTTTATTTATCCATGATTAATAAAAAATATTTACCATGATTTTTAGTCCTTAGTTATTTAAATTGTAATTAATAATCATTTTTTTTCCAGTGGTAGTAAAAATTCTGATCGGTCCACTCCTAGCTACCACATCTCAACTCCCATCAATATTAGAAGCAAGTAAGCAAATATATAGGACTTAGAAGTAAATAATATATGTGAAATGGGCTCTTTCGATCCAACATAATTTACTCAAATAGGTTGTGGGAAAAATTGCAATTTGCGTCTCATAACTTAGTTCATTTATAATTTTGGACCCATTATTTTACGATTCAGCAAATTTAATCTCACAAGTTAAAAAAAAAAAGTTGCAATTTTATGTCTCATTACCAATTCCCGTTATATTGTTAACTTGCATTCACACCATATTCAAATTCAAATACTAATTCAATATATCGATAAAATCAACAGACTTATTCAAAGTAAAAAAAAAAAAAAAAAACGATACTACTATTAAAAATAGACTATATTACCCACATAAATGTTAACAAGCTCCCCAACTTTAATAAATAGTATAAATTTATATATTTTCATTTTTTGTAATGAAAATATTGTAATTCTGACAGCCTGGTCACTAACAAGATGGCTAATTAACTTATTACAATCAAGAAACGTTTCGGCAACTAATATTGCTTACTTACTAGACAAAATCTGCATGATTAGTGCCCCCAAACATTGTCCAAGTACTCAGATTATATACAAAACAAAATCAAACACCCACCACATTTAAAATCACGTCTTAATTGCACATAATTAAGAATATTGATGATGTCCGACTCTCGAGCTTGGAGAGGCTGGGAACGGTTATGGTTTATAGATTCGCTGAGAACAGTTATTTTGACTTTTATAAATGTTAGAATATATAAATTAGGGACCAACGGTAAGGATGGCATTTGTCCCCTTTGAGGATGCAGGCATGTGTCCTTCATCCAACATCTTCCGCTGACTTGAGTACTCGTGGGTTTTGGAGTCGTCACTGGTCTATATTGTCAATTGTAGCAATTGGGCCACGGTATATTTACGTTGGGCCTTACAAAATCTAACCACATCAGATATTTATCGTACTGAAGAAATTAATATATATGACACGATTTATGATTCGATCAATATCCCGTTTTACTACATTAAGTATCATTCATTCTAACTTTGTATAAATATTACAAATTTATTTTAAAAAGATCTCTCTCTCAAAAATAAAGCTTTTAAGAATTTAAATCATATAAATTTTTCGTCTGCAATAAATATAATATGCTGGACTACATATATGGTGAATTTTTCTCCCTTGTTATTGGCCAAGAAGAAAGGGACGTAGAGGGGTCACCTGACGTATATACACAGAGTGGAATCAAGAATGAGTTGTAGCATGTGGATTGTGTCGGAAGTTGCAATGATGTTTTAGTACTATTTCCAACAACCGTTTGATGGGATTGAGGATTCTGTCAAGTAATGTTGCAAGGATGTACTTTCCAGAACTCCTCTTTGTAATAAATTGTTGTGTTGTGAACAAAATGATGATGATCACAACAAATAGGGTTTCCATTCTGTG
This sequence comes from Sesamum angolense, assembly GCA_034509725.1. Taxonomy (NCBI): domain Eukaryota; kingdom Viridiplantae; phylum Streptophyta; class Magnoliopsida; order Lamiales; family Pedaliaceae; genus Sesamum; species Sesamum angolense. The sequence goes on along the minus strand of JACGWL010000014.1, from coordinate 5,367,498 downwards.
TGCTTGTAAATCTTCAAACACTTTTCTGAAAATCTACTCAAGTAATAGTCCAAGAACACAGCAACATTTCTTCTTTGTATTAATTAATAATTCAATTTCATTTCTTTCCAAATTGTACTTACAAATGTTAAGTAATGCTTCATTACAGATGTTATGTAATGTTAGTACAAAGAGTAGAAGGGTGCAAAGTGAATTTTGATGTTTACAAATATAACTTAATAACGAATGCGAGAAAAAAGACTTATAAGTTATGATGTTAACATTGTTGATATATATAACATATATACAGATAATCGATAAGTTAAATATGTATAACGGATAAAAAAATAAATCATATTTGATTTAAATCAAATTTGAGATTAATTCTGGCTTAAGATCATATATTCGAATTATTCAATCCCAAATCATATAGGTCTCATGGTTAGAGGAGCACCGTTTGGGGCTCTGCGAATTTGTGACGACTATGTTCGTGGATATATAACGTTTGAAAGTTTTTAATCTTTACCGTTTATATCAACTGGAGTGTGAAAATTAAATATGATTAATCCTTCCACGCTATTTTGTGTCTAGCGCATGATTCTATCAAACGATTGGGCATGGGTTTTATGTAAAAATTGTTATGAATGTTTTAATTATGAATTAAATTTTTTAAAATTTTTATGCGTCTCCCTGATTTTATCGAACCCAACATAATTGTGATATGTCTATCATTTATGAAACACGGTACTCATTATATGAATGCTTACTTAGTTAAAGTGTGTATAGAACTCCTCAATGTCATTCTTGAGAGTCCTCGACTTGAAATATTTTTTATTGACCCTCGAAAATTGATTTTATAATCGCCATTACACGACCTAACTCTATTGGTCTATTCAATCTATGGGCTTCGTCGGTGAAGTACAATAATAATGTACAAACATAACACAAAGAAGGAGACCAGAGAATAAATAATATTTACAATATTTTATATTACATCGGATAAGATCGTTCACAATAGATTACAAGTAGTCAACCAATTGATTTTTTGGTCACCTACACCAATATTTGATTAGCGTAGGGATGAAAATACTACATTTAATTTGATATGTATACCCGTGTAACAATACAGTATTTTCAAACTTATCAAGGTGCTCAAAAAGTTGAATGGAGGTAGATGAGGCAGTGTTTGAAATGTGCAGGGAGTTCACCAGCAGCCACATCCTCGCTGAAGGGAATGCCCCTCTTCGAATGTGGGGCTTCCCCATCCATCATCTCTTGACAAAGGGCTTGCCATGTACCTATAACCGTCATGTCGGTTCCTCATATGTTGGCGCAAATAGGAAAATCTACCTTGTTTTGCTGAAATGGGGCAGGTGGCTCGGAAATCAACCTGTCATGGGCCTCACGACCCTCTTTTGGATGCATACTGGAGTGGGGGCATTTTATTTGCTCCTGTATCTGAAGCTAGTAATGGAACCACTAGTGAGGCATGTGATATGGGATTAATATGGTTATTTGAGAAAAGGACAAAAACACCCCTCAAAGTTGGCAAATGTTACCAGAAGGCCTGGGGATACAGCAATCGTGGGTCGAGTTCTGGGTCGCTACTCGAACCCATGACCCAACCCAAGAGCATTTCACCATGATATCCGCGGGTTGGATTGGGTCTCGGGTCCGGTCCGACCCGATATCATAACAGTCGTAGATCCTTACTCCAGGGAGTCAAGATAAAACCACGTGGCAGTTTACCAATGCACCTCCCAAACAAATCGGTGGACCCACCCAGGTACTATAAATACCTCATTTTTATAAGGGATTTGAGAATCTTGGAAGATACTTAGATCATATGAGTTTACATCACAACTACCCGATCTCGAACATCCTACTGACTTAAGCATCGGAGGGTACTGGTTGAGACCACTCAGCGAGCCTAACAATTTGCTTTCTTTCTAAGGGCCACATCCTTTTGGACATGAGGTGATCAACAACCTGCGACCCGGATCAGCATGAGTGGGAGGATAACAAATGGTTGTGTTGTAAGCAGCAACGATGATCTTGTTGATGGGTGTTCCCTAAGAAGGAGCCATTGTCTCCTTCATAATCTGAGCTAGCAATTCTCACGTGTTTAACTTAAGAGTTTTCATAGACGATGTCAATGATGTGTACCAAGCTCCATTATTACCACACAGATCGATAGATCTTATTGAGATTCTAAGATAAATATAAGACTAACTTGCAAAATATGACTTACCACTTTGATGCTTAAGTCAATAAGGTATTCAAATAAAATAAAATAAGGAACACTAAATAAAACATAAGGTCCAACAAGCTTAGTGTATAGAGTTCATGCATAAGATGTTAGAATATTTTAGGGTCTTGAAACTCATGGATGAGGAGAGGAAAACCGAAAATGAGTGGAAATCGTGTTTGTTCAATGGAAATTGTTACTTCTTTGACCTACGTGGAACCTTATTTATAAAAGCAAGTTTTAAGAGAATTAGGGGAGAGGTGGTTATGGGAAGTTAGGATATCCTCGAATTATTTTGGATGTTTACGTTGTAGGGACAATGTTTACCTACTTGTTTGCTACATTACATGAACCCTATGCTAATAGGAAAGAATGCCTAATGAGTAGGAAACAAAATCATGGCAGCAGTTACTTGTCATAATGATCCAACTAGATACAACTAGCATAATAAATATTCCTATTGGCATTCTTGTGGGTGAGGTATCATTTGCCGTATACAAGATCGCCAATGCATCGGATAGGGTGAATGGGTTCTAAACTTGTTGAAATTGAAGTTGAATTCAGTATTGCGTCGCCAACAAGTCGGCAAAAGCTAAGCTGATTGGGTTGGTGATATTGCGACCTTTTGGTATTGAGCAGGCTAGTGCGTTTCGGCCTGTTGTTGTTGATCGAGTTGGATTTTATTTTTTAATATAATTTGTGTTGGGTTTTGCATTTGGGCTTTTGGAAAAAATAGAGGCCCCATATATTATCAAGCATCATAACCACTTTGGGTAAAGTATAGTTGATTCCTTAAATTTTCATTTAGAAACGTTTTAGTTCTTAAGTTTATTTATTGACTTTAGCATTCTAAACTTATTTTTTATCTCAATTTAATCCATTTGACCTTTTTTTGGACGAAATTGTGGCCAACTTATGACTAAGTCTATAAGGAAAATTTTATCATTTTTTTATTTTTTAAGAAATAAAATATTAAACACACAAAGCCGTGTTTTGAGACACGTTCTCGTATCAGCGGGTCATGCCATACAAAAGAGCGCATCCATCAGCTTTTTATATGCAAAATTTTGAAACGAATCTCTATATTCTAACATAAAAAATGAGGAAGAAACATCTTACCCCATATTTTTACAACTAAAGAACCTTCATCCTAGGTCTACATTGATCTAAAAGCACCGTACTTTTGCCAAATTGCCACAAAAACATGTAACAAAAGGCATTTCTCTCAATTTCAGTTTGCAAGTTTTATCTTACTATGTTGTTGGACACCGAGGAACAACCTATATAACATCTAGCATTTTGGACAGAAAGCTACAATACTTTTTTCACCTACAAAAATGACTAATTTGACCATTTTATAAATTTAACAAATTAAAATCTTTCTACCCTCCAAAATTTTAAAATCCTATCATACTTTAGTCAGGAAAAGGTCAACTTGACCAAAAAAAAGAAAAAGAATATAAAAATTAAAGTTTAAGAATTTTGAAATCAATAAATGAACTTAAGGGATTAAAATAATTTTAAATATAAACTTAAGGGACTAACAATTTATCCAATTATTTTTAATATAAGTATGATTTCTCACTATGCCAAAAAAGAAAAGTAACGACAGGCTAATAAAAACCCAAAAAAACATAATGCGACCAATTGTTAAAATAAACCACATAAATATATAAATATAACGACCAAATACTTATTAAACCACATAAAATCCTCAAATCATTATCATAATGAAATCATAAACTTTAATAAATAATAATTAATTCAAATTAAAATTAAAATAAAACACTAAAATTTTTAAAACATATTTCCAGCACTCTCCCAAAAAAAAAAAAAGAAAGAAAGAAAGAAAAATCATTTCCAACAATCCATATTTTACAAATCTTAAACCTCATCTAAATTCAAAACTGCTATACATAGAAAGTATAGACATATATCAAATAATTAAATAAAATCATAAATCAAAACTTTTCTGGGTGTTTTGGATTTGGGAGAGTCAAATATATATTCCAGAAATCAGATTGATCTGACATTTCCAACATCAATCACATAAATATCATTATCTCCCAAAAATAGTCTGCCAAACTTTTCAATCCCTATGGCTCTTGTCTTTAACAGCTCACACGTGACCTTTATTTCTATCCATGCACCACCTTCTATTTATAGCTAAAAATAACGGATAATCACGCTCGCTTTTTTTAAAATTTGGTATAATTATATATAATTTTTTTATAATTAAAAAAATTATATTTGATATTTTTTAAATTTGTTTTTGTGGTTTTATTAGTCGAAATTTATTGAATTTATTAATACTAATCGTTATGGTACGTCGTTTTTGTGTATATATAATAAATAATCTTTCGTACTTTAAAATATATATAAATAAAAAAAAAATATATACACTAGTGCACTACATTAACAAAAAGAAGGAAAGAAAAAAAAATTATCAATTAATGTAAATCTTGAAAAGTTGAATAAGTTAGTTATTTTGTCACGAAAGGTATTTTTTACATCACAAAAAATTAATGCGACGGTGTCATTGACCGTCGTTCGTGAGCGTGGAAGGGTTTTTCTTTTTATATTAGTATAGATGAAGGGCATTTTTACATCATAACAAATTGTGACGATGTCATTAACCGCCACTTGTACGTATGGAGGGACTTTTTTTTTATATTAGCATAGATTAACAAAAAATAGTATAATGAAAATTGGTATGTACCATCGATTGACTTATGACTTATTGCAGGTAGAACATATTTTTTCTGACAAAAATATTCTTATAATGGTGAAAATATATCTCCTCACATGCATCAATATGTGTAGATGTATAAGTGTAATTTGATCATAAAAAAATTATTGGACTTGTAATAAAATAGTAAGAAGTCAATCGAGTGTAAATATGAATTTTTATTTGATTCTTTTGTTAATATCAATAAATTTTGAAAATTTTAAATAAACATAAGGACTTATTTATTAGACGGAAGCAAAACCTCAAAGATAAAAAATGTAATCTTCTAAACCACAAGCAGTTTACGAGTAATTATACCAAACTTAAAGATGAAAAGTGTAAATAAAGTTAAATTGCATTCATATTCCTAAAAGTTAAATTAATTATACAAATATCATATATAATTAAACATCTAATTTCAAGGAATTTCAACATAATTTAACATAATATATACCTTATTGTTAAGGGAGCGCACCTCTTTGGTGTCTCTCCCTTTTCTTGCCCTTTTTTTTATTTTAATTTATTTACTTTTATTCATCTTATAACTTCTCACTTCTCTCATTATCTTTGGATATTTACATTTTTTTTTTATTATATACATCTTTTTTTGACACTATTTTATTATAATATTAACTTTATATTTCTATATACTTTATTAAACAATAAATATTCTTAAAATATGTTTTTTTAAATAGTATCGTAAAATTTGCACATAAATAATGTGTACCACAAATACTAGTATTAATTGACTATATAATGCATATGGTACATTGCCTGAAACGTCTATCCAAGTTCAGTTGGAGGCTCAAACCTAAGTTTCTTTTTAAGGTTATATTTGAATAAACGAATTACGAAGCATGTTTTCGAAAATAAATTAACCCATAATATTTTAATCAAAATGAACGTCTCTTGCAATATAATTTGCAATAGAAAAACTAATCCACTGATTTGAGAGCCACATGCGTTTGAGTGAAAAGACTATAATGCCCATCAACAATGTCTCAAACAACCTAACATTCATACGATTCGAGTTTATTTTGTCAGTATTGAATTGGACGATGACACCATTTAATTTTAGCGAACGATCTACTTTAAGTTAAGATAAACGATGCTTCACTTCATCTTGATGTGACTGGTAGAAATAGCTCAACCCTATAAATGCTCTAGCCCTCCTTTGCCCTTTGCCAAGTACGTCCAGTCGACAATGTTTATGACATTTTTATTATTTTCAAATCGATCTATTAGACTTAAATATTAGAAGACTATAACGTAAGTTCACCCAATATTCTTTCAATCTTGATATGTGAGTGCAGACCTTAAAGAATACATGAAATTCTAACTCGGACCCTGCTCGGTCAAATTTGGATCAATCATATGGTAAGTACAATACACTTATCGTATGATTGGTGTACAACTCAAAGAAATCAACCAATTACACAATAGATGTAATACACTTATTTCGTGATTGGATTGATTCGGCCAAATCTGATCCGAACAAAAAAATTCTAAAAAGTTTTGTCAGTATTTTAATTTGGACGATGACACCATTTAATTCCAGCGAACGGTCTACTTATAAGTTAAGATAAACGATGCTTCACTTCATCTTGATGTGGACTGGTAGAAATAGCTCAACACTATAATGCTCTAGCGCTCTCTTTGCCC
>JACGWL010000014.1:5350763-5360805 GCA_034509725.1 Sesamum angolense | reverse complement strand
ATATCTCTACTTGGCTCAGAAAGTTAGTTGTTATAAATCTCGCTAAATGTTCTCAGCTTCTCGCTTATTTTCTATTCGCATATCTATATATGAGTATATGCTGAGGGTGCAGATTAACTGAAGCTGAGATACATGAGATTATAATTTCGCGTACGCCACGCTTCGCAAGTGGCGTTCAATGGCTTTGATCTATTATGATGAGATAGAAGTCGATGACGAACTTTTATCGATATGCAACATTGATGGCTGATACTTCAGAAAGAAATTCAACGCATTATTACAGCAAGTAGCTAGTGGAGTAGCAATTCGTATGTTTCGGGTGGCTATGGGAATTGATTCGGCCGAATATCTGAAATAACGACAAGACACCCAAATTTCGACCTCACACAGATCCTTTGTGTGTCTATCAGTTACTATTAGAGATTGTACGAAATGACACTGAATTTTTTATTCCAGGCGAACGGGGAGCAACTTGGGCAAACGGGAAGTCTCTACTGTAATATAAGTTAGGAGATTGCCGAATATAGAACCCGGGCATTGCTTCAACTCATCTTTTCCTGTACGATTTCGTTTTGTTGTAGGAGATGGTGTCGCACTGGTTTTAGGGAATGAGCTCAACACTATAAATGCCTCTAGCCCTCCTTGTTCTCCTTTGCCAAGTACCCGTCCTGCGTATCGTAATTTTTTAGACAGGGACATTGACGATTACCACTCTCGGGGTCTTGAACACACCCCCAACAGAGCCATTATTTAATTTCAGCTGCTTTCGGCTACGAATGTCACTGCTACGAATTTGGTTCCGGAGGCCAACTTTCGTCAGTACCTTGGTCTCACCCACGAGTCAGCACGTCGCTACATGTGTCAGTATGAATTTTTATATTGTAATTCTCATAGAGAATTGACTCGATGCTCAGCATAAATAAGCACTTAATGAGAGGAATGATAATCTAAGGCTTAATCCTTGAGCTGTGAAGGGTAACGTTACAAACTTATCAAAGTCCCGTTTAATCTCCTCCCAAGGTATTACTCGGTGCTTACCATTACTTTTGCCGTATGAGTAGGATTGTGTCAATGCATACCGATCATTATAAACGATTACAGTAATACTATGACTGAAAATTTCATTCTGCTATATTCGCCGTACCCCAAAGTGGCCTGTCAGCGGTATTGCGAGTACAAGATTTGCAGAAATACGAAGAATACCATTGTGTAGAGTCAAAGCATATCATATGCCCTAACCACGACACAATTAACAACTCTCACTCGTAGTGAGTCATATGAAATAGCACCCCCTCACCCTTGTGGGGTAGACTGGATCATCCTGAGGTTACCACATCTCAACAGAACTAGTCTCAACATCTTGAGAAACAGTTATATATAAGTGGAAAGACAAAAGATCTTAATACATCTATTATTTTCGTGATTGAGATTGCAATGTCGACCAAAATTCTTATCACTAAAATATATTGAGGTCTTCATATCACCTGAGAACCAATAAGAAATGTCATAAAATGCGGAAATCTAACCTTTTGTGTGCTAATCAGTCTTGACACGCTTGGACGCTCTATAATTCTAATTCACCCGGACCTCAATTTTTCACGAAATACAATAGACAACCTTTCTCGACAAGCATACTCGTAGGTTCTTATTAAGCCCAACCCGGCAATCTATGGCAGAGACTGGAGATTTGTCCTCTATGATCTATCATTTGTGCTTTTGAGATAGTGTACCACCATACCTGCCCTGACTTTGTAGAGCAGTGATTAAACATACGAGTTGGGTCTAAGGAGTGACATTCTCTAACAGCCTGCGACGATCGGCATTCTTCCAACTCTCACTATAGACCGATTCTCTTTACTCTATTTTCACAGTTCCTTCAAATCCATAAAGATAATGACATGATATCTTTTGGCTCGATTTATATTATGGGTATAGTGCATGAGTGTTCACAGTGTATTATAATAACAAATACCATAAAATTATATAGGAAGGATAGTTTCGTTCACTTAATACTTCGGATAGAGCACTATCCCTGGATACTAAATGAATTCCTATCCTCATTATCCATTGTCTGCCTTCTCTTACAGTTTGATTTGTATATAATACGTTCAATTCGCCAGTCTCCATGCAGTGCTCTAGGATTGCAATAGGTGCATTGGGTATTATCTCCAGATAGCTGTTGGCAATTGTAGACATGTGCTGTTTGTCAATTCGTTTACCATACCTTTTTCCGATTGCGCATTATATTTGGCTTCTACTTTCTTAACATGCAATTTTGTATTTGGCCCTAAAATCTGAAGCAATGCAAGGTCTGATTTTTTAATTTACATTGATAAAGAGCTGAGAACGCACCCCGTATATTGAGTAATAAGGATATAAGAATGCATGTTGTGGAGAAATACTCATCGTAATATAGTGTTCGAGTCTTATGTCGTTGTTCTTTACATGTATAGTATATTTTTTTCTTCTGATGTTGTCATGTAACTTATAAGTAAACTTCCTTGTAGAGTCTTTTCTGGTTCCTACATAATATTGTTTTATATAAACATTAATTTCTTGAGATTTTTGCCCTAGATCAAACAGGTGCTGTGACAGACAATAGGTATATAATCCATTTCGTTGTACTGCATACCCTCCATTTTTCTTAAATTTATTTTACTTAATGTCCACTTACCTTCACGCGAATAATACAATATAAATATACAGCGGTCAAAAAATCCATAATAATATAATGACCAATCATCACAAATAATTAAGGAAAACTTAATTCAAGATCTTTAAAATCTAGAGACATAAGAACCACTTAGATACCATTTGCATATGACATCAGTATTCAATACCAATTAAAATGATAATAGTCTCAAACTTTCTTTTAATAAACCTCTGTTAGTACAAGATAACATTTAAACACTAAATCTATCTCCGAATCCTGACAAAACTTGACCAAGAGAGATGTCTTAACAACATAACTAGAGCGTGGGTTGAATTTGCTAGTGAACTAAACTAAGACAAGTTAGTAAGTCGAAATATAGCAGTGGTATAAGCATAAAAAGGCTTATACTTTTAAGTAATCACTAAAACACAGTGGTGCATTGGAATAACTCATGAAACTGCTCTGCGAAAATTCGTAACGAACTTAGATAACTATAGGTATCTGTAATCACCATTAAGTGAGAGGAGCTTTATGGTAAATATAGTAAGGGAGTGAGTGAATTTTTATATAGAACTTAATTATTTTTAGTTATTGAATAGTATCTAAGCAGGCAACATTCTGTTCCATTAATATGAACTCGCCTTGAAACATAAGCTAAAATAAAGACAAAGACCTCCGAATCGATTGTATATTGTTCTTAACCCATGAATCTTTAATACGTAATTACTAAGTGCAATCTTTACTTTCGTAAATAATCATAGTCATGGTTAGATCCCATTTTAATAAAACATCAAGCAAACTTCCAATATTCTAAATATCCAGAGCAACAAATAAAAAAGCTGAAATATAATATATAACTTTATTTAACTCTGTATCTAGTCACAATTATTAACAAAGTAGGTAGGTTCTGTTAACGGATAATTAGTTATGTGTCTGTGATCTATCGGTAAACTTGTAGTTATAATGTACTTAACAAAAGAGGGTTGGAGTTCAATGAGTTTAATTTTAGTGCATACTCTCCTCCCCGATAAATGTGCTGTTAAAGAAGGGCTTAATAAATATGGAAAGCCTTATTACTTTATCTCTGAGAAATTGATGAAGACGGAGGGTTCAGTTCTTTTTTAACATCTAATTGATGAAGATAGTGGAAATTTGATCATAAAGTCCGATTTCAGAAAAGTTTCGGTTCAGTTTCCAATCTTTACCGATTTTTTTCTTTTCCAGTTAAAAACCCAAAAAATTGATATGTTAAAAATATTATATAAATAATTTTAGTATTTTTTTCAATATTTTCCAAAAATACATGTACAAAAACATCAAAATCTAAAAAAATAAAATACTATGAATAATATTTTATGAATGCAATTCAAAATTTCAAATCAAAATAACACAATAACAATTAATTCATTTAATCCAAAAAAATATATATATATATATATATTAAATTATTGATTAAGGTTGTTATTAGATATATAAACTAAAATACCATAATTTAAATATTTAAAAGTAAATATATATATATTATATAATAATATATTAAATAAATTAAAAATTAACAAGTATAAAAAAATCAATTTTTCGATTTGATTCGATCACCAAACGAGGAAAAAATTTGACCCAAAAAACCAATAGTTTTTTTAAATAAAACCGAACCAAAGTTTTGATTCGATTCGATTTCGACTTGGTTAACCGAAGTTTGCACACCCCTACATAATTATAACTTTTGCTCTTGGCGATAGTAGGTCGATCATAGGAATTTTGATCAACATACATGGTAATTGGTGTTGAAGCAGCCATTCTTGAATAGGTCGATCACTCTTGTTTTTTTTTTTTTAAATAAAAAAATAATTACATTTATCCCCTGATCTATGGTATTTTTACACAAGTCATCCCAATCTTTTAAAAATCAAACATGCACCCATCAGAAACATCAAAATATTTTACACAAATCATCCTTATATTTTAAAAAATTATACAAACTCCAAAAACCATCATAATCATTGCACAAACTATCTTTATTTTTCTATTGCAAATATAATTTTTATAATTATGCAAATAAAATAAAATAATTTGTACAAATTAAAAAATAAATTAAGAGCATAAATGTAAACCCCACCCCCCACCCCCCAAAAAAAATATAAAAGAAAAAGGAAAAGGCTTGAGTTAAGAGTGGGATGAGATAATAATTAATGAAAATAGATAAAAATCTTTGGAATCTAATGCTGTCATGTCACCCCTGCTGGATTCCAAGTATCAACTCAAATTCCCCTCCCAGAAACACCCCCACCCCCATCCATCCCTCTACTTGTACACAATTCTCACATTGTTTTCATTTTTTTAAATAGTAATGAAGGAAAAGGGACAACTTCTTCGACTTTTTTGAGATTTGACGTAATTATATATATAGATATTTTATAATATAAAAAATTATATTTAATATTATTGAGTTTATATTTAACATATAAATTTATTCGTTATATTGAATTTACTGATATTACTAAAATAATTGAATAAAAACTCTTATTTATACGTCGAATATCTTTTTAGACGAATACTTTTATAAAGGTAAAGATATACCTCCTAAAATGCATTGGTGTGAAAAGATGTAAGGATGATTTGACAAAAAAGAAAAAAAAAATATTTGACTTATAATAAATCCATAGTAAATTGATGGGAGGAAAATATAATTTTTCACTCTTTTTTTTTTTTTTTTTTTTTTTTTTGCCGATATTAGCAAATTTGATGATTTGTTATATTGAAATAAACGTCAAGATTACTAAATTTAACTTTTAAAATCAAAAAAAGTATACGTGTAATTAAACCTAACCTCAAAGAAGAGCAGTGTAATCTACATTTTTTTATTTGTATGTTCACTAAAAATATTTTATTATATTTTCGTCTAGTCCTTATACTTTTTATATACTTACATGCATATCATTTTTTTTCATCATTAACTTTATAATTTTATAAATATTTCTTTTTTTCAATAACCTTTTGATATGATATCACTAATAATTATAAATTAAAAAAAAATAAAACTATCAATTTTATTTAAATAACTAGCCGTTATGGCACGCCATCCCTGCGTGCATATAATAAATAATTTTTTTTATACTTATAAGTATATTATAAATATATTATCATATTTAAAAAAAATTAAATAAATAAAATAAAACTAATTTATGAATATTATCGATAAAAAAAATCGTGTGTAAAATTTTTATATTAATATAGATAGATAATATAACTCATATGGATGAGAAGAAGAATTTGAGTATGAGTGGTTGAAAATATATAAGAATTTTTTTGTAATTTAAAAAATTGATGTCGCGGTATAAGTAACCGCTATTGTGAGTGAAAAATGAGTTTTTTTTTTATATATAGTATAGATAATTAAAAAACCAAAAAAAAATTGTATTTTGGTCCGAAACGTACATAGTCGAGCTCGATCGATTTTAAAAGAAAATTTTAACTCAATCCAAAATAATTTGATTTTTACAAAACTAAATAAAGTTATCTAATTATCTTTTCAAACCGAGTGGTTTGTGAATTCTTTTTAACAAGATTAATTACTACATCATTTAGTACGTTGAAGTTTAAATACAAATTTAATACACTGAATTTTTTATCTCAGTATTCGTATTTAAACTAAATAGAAAGACAAAACGCTACTATAAAAAGTAGACAATATACTCACATTCGTGGGACTCAAACTCACAACTTTATAGTTGTTATTTGAAGTGCATGTTCATGTATTTCTAAATTATATATATATTTATATTTAAAATTTTCAATCTTAATATTGAGACAAGACTTTATATGCAATAAAGTTAAAAGCCGGCTTGTGATCATGGGCTTAAGTTCCCCAGACGTATGGATGTTTGTCTCATGTGAGTTGATTGTAATTTATTATTTTAAAATCGGTATTTATATTAATGTATCAACTAAACCGATTTTTTACTCAATTGTTCAATTGATTCATTTTGAAAAATTACAGTAATAATTATTAATATGATATGTTTTTTTAGGTATAAAGTTTATAATTATTAGATTAATTATTTAAATTACTTCTCATTTTATATTTTTTTACAATTTGAAAAATTTTGTGATATTAGAATATAGAATGAGGAAAAATGAATGAGAAATAAATTTTTACTTTTAAAATAGGAAAAAATACGATTTGTCCCCTCGTGATATGAGAAATAAATAAAAAATACTTATAAAAGAATTTAGTAAATTATCCCTTGTATTTTGAAAAACAAATCAAATTACCCCCTGTCTAATTCATTGATAAGGGGGGTAATTTGCTTCATTTTTCAAATTACATGGGTAATTTGCTAAATTTTTTGGGTTAATTATATTTTACAATTCGAACTATGACCGTTTTTACGTTTTGGTATCTAAACTTTTTCTTGTGTAACTTACCATATCAACCTTACGAAACTTTGCATTTTGCCATTTGTAACTATTTTTTCACCTTTTTTTCGTAAAAAGAGCATAAAATGCAGTGTACATGTGATATTTAAGAGTTATGTGATGTAATAATTTTTCACATATACATAACATGTGATGTTTTTCTAGCCAAAAAAATCAACAAAAAACCAATTGTATATGGCAAAGTGCAAATTTCGCAAAGTTGAGATGTCAAGTTAATACAAAAAATATTTAGATGGCAAAGTATAAAAACGGATATAATTCAGATAGCACAATGTAATTTATCTATTTTTTTTTCTACAAGGTATTTTTTTGGCTCATTTTAGACTGGATTAAACCCCTTTTTTTTTAGAAAAATAAATAAATTAAGAATGAAAAATGAATTCCATGAGTGCTGCTTTAATTTTGAAGAAATTCCTATCTCAAGTTGAGGGGGTTGGGGGGGTGAGGGTTTTTAATTGTACTGAAAATCAGATACAAAGTCAATAAAAAACAAGCAAAGGATAGCAGCCGTTCTCTTCTCAACACTGCTCCATCGCAGAGAGCTTCGGAGGTACTGCTGTCTTTGTTTGGTTTCGTTGCGTATCTTCTCTTTCCTCTCTTTCTTCTTCTGTTTTCTTGATTTTTCTGTTGCTGAGTGTAATCATGATTTTGGTTCAACACTGAATTTTCTGTAATTTAATGCATTTTTGGTTACTGTGTGCTCAAATTCGGGGGATCTTGCTTCAGTAGCTGGAATTCGTGCATATCTCCGTGATATGAATCTGAGTTCTGTGTATACTTTCTTAGTCTGGACTTTTGCCGTTGTTTTGGGTAATTAAGTGCTGGTGTTCATAGAGTGAAGGAAATTGATTCGGAATCTCTGTGAAATCATTGGAGTTTGAAGTAATATTTGCCGATATTGCTGAAATCCTTGGATATGACATATACATATCATTTCTTCCTATATTTGGCTGATGTTCTGCAGACAAAGATTACTTCTTTCTTTGCAGAATCTTTATAATTCTATTTCTTTTGAAACTATTACTCTTCTGTGTTTATATGGAAAATTCCTCATTATTAGCACTTTAATTTGATAAGATGTAGCTCAAACTTGTCCCCTTCTGTAAGCCCTAGATATCTTACCTTGCCTGATTAACAACTAAAGACTTCATAGGAGCCACAAAACCAAGTATATAAACTAGCCAAGCTAGCGTGGTTTGAAGATTTGGCTCTGGTTGTAGAGTCATGCTGCATGCAACTAGCTTAAGGTAGCCAAAGATAGAATTAAATTGCTTGGATCGGTGAAATCTTACATTCTATAGTTGACAAGTCTGGTTCCTGAGGTACATATTGGATCAATTGAAGTTACAAAGAAATTGTGTTAAGATAGGGATTTGAAGGGATAATCTAGAAAGCATTTTTGACAAAAGAATACCTATTGGAGTTTTCCCGCATATATTCTTTTTGGGTCTTTCTCAGACATTTTCCCTATAGTTATTGTTTGTCAAGAAACTAAATCCAAAGCATTTTTCCTTGATTATAAGAGACAGCAATAATAAATGCAGTTATTACATGTTTGAAATAGTGTTCATACATCTTTGTCAGTTCTGGAATTGTGCATGCTTAGGTATTTGTTATCTTCTTTCCTCCATATTAGAGTTAGCCGCTCGTTAGCTTTCTTGATCCTCAAGCTGTAGGGAACTTGATATTTTGTGTCCTTGTTTTTCTTTTCTTTCCGTGTTCAGTTTGGAAAACTGTTTACCTCATCATTTAACTTGTAAAAGCTTTTAGCTTCTCTGGCATGCTAATATTTTTTTTATATGTTAGTATTTCATTTCAATGTATAGAGATTATGTTGTATGTTCATGTATAAGATTTATGTAATGTTAATCTCATAGTAGGGAAGTTGGATACAGTACATAAATAAGTATTATAAGTCCAAAGGAGGAGTAAGTTTAACGAGTGCACAGATTTGGAGAGATCATATACTACTTGACTAGGCTCGCTTGTCATAAGTGGATTCTGTATTCCTTTGATGATGAATCTTCCGAAGCAGCTGCACACTTCTCTAATCATGGTGGTGAACGAAATAAGTAATGACATAAAGATCAAACACAAACTAATCCAAAGGCAACAGAGATTGAGATAAGAAGTTCAAAGAAACGAGATAGTCTTAGGCCTTGAATTTTAATGAATATTCAAAGAAGAAAGTAGCACAATTGTCAGGAGATTGTTGACCTATGAGTTATTAGTTATCCTTGTCAGGGGCCAAGGCTTTAGCCTGCATACCACAATCGGAATGTGATCGGGGATGCTCGACCCAGCATGCATGGAAGTATATACATAATTATATATCATTATGGTTTGTGGGCAATATGAGTATTAATTTTTGGTTGAATGTAGGGCATCATTTGCTTGGTAATTTGATTCGCTTTCTGACTGTTGCCTCAATGCCTCTCTTAATTTGTTAACATATTTTTTTCCTTCAATCAAAATTTGCAGCTTCTCTACTTAAATCTCTGAACTTCTGAGGTTGGCTTCAAAGCTCTTTTTGTCTGTTTTTTTTAAGGTTCATTGCATTGCTCATTTTTGTCTCTTCATACTATTAAGTGGAGAGAAATGATAATTTAAATTCTGTTTTTGCATATCTCCTGTCCTTTGGAAATCTGTGAATCGGCAGGGTGATTGGGTTGAAACATTGGGGCCAAAAGAGTAACTTAATATGACACCAGGGGAAGAATTTAGGGAAGTTGATTTGCGATCGACTGTGTCAAAGATTATCTGACAGCTGTTGTCTCGATAGTACATTTTGTTTTCGAGTTAAAATGGACCCCTTTTCTAGTAAAGAAAAGGATTCTGACCACTCATCTTTGCCAAGAGGTCGGATGGAGGGTATAGCTGCAGGGTCGACAGATAATGTGTGAGGTGCTCAAACCTGAAGGACCCATTTTGTAATGTTGCCGAACTGATGAT